>VZDJ01000044.1:0-67521 GCA_008694505.1 Cyanoderma ruficeps
CCCTCCTGTCCCCCACTTTCTCTGGGGCCCGCACTCTCTGGGTTTAAGAAGCCAGTGAAAACGGTTCACTCTTTATTTCCAGTGTATAAGATATCCTGAGTGGGAAGGGACACAAAAGAGGCATCAAGTTGAAGCCCATGTCAATGGTTCATGTGGGGATTGAACTCACACCCTGGGCATTTTCAGCATCCTGCTCCAATCTCAGGTCATGGCAATGTCCTGCCTGGGATTTTTGAAATTTCAGAATGCAAAGTGCCAGCAAGGGAATTCCTATGCCGGTGCAGCTCCTTCTTTAATGCTAATACTACTTTATACACCAGCCCCTGGAATGTCCATCAGGCAGAGCTCCATGGCCAGCACTTGACCATGGAACAACACAGGTGAACAGCTGTGTGACAGCACAAAGCTCTTCCCCTAACCCCGATTTCCTGCCCTTTCCAGGATTTCTCCAATAGCTGCAAAGGTGCTTGTGCCATGTCCTTTTCCAGGGAGAAATGAGCAAGACAAACCCTGAGGGTTCCCTTAGTGCATGGCAAAAGTGTTCTGGTGAGTGTTCACAGCTGGATGTAGTGCTCCATGCGGAGCTGGAAGCTGGAATTCCAACAGGTTTTGGTGCAGTATTCCCACTCATCTGCTGCCCAGCTGTGAAGGGAAATGGAGTCAGACACATCAACTGCCCCATCCCAGGAAGTGTCCAAGGCCAGGTTGGATAAGATTGGAGCCATCTGGGATGGTGGAAAGTGGAAAGTGTCCTTGCCCCTGGCAGGGGGGTGGAATGGGATGAGCTTTAAGGTCCCTCCCAACCCAACCCCTTCCATGGTTCCACCCCATCAGATCCTAGTCTGGAAGTGTGACACTTGGAACACTCCAGGTTTTTTAAGCTTGGGCCCCAAAATAACAAACTACTGTTAAAGAAAGGAAGGCCAGGAATCCTAAATAATTCCCTCCCCCTATTTAATTTTTTTTTTTTGTAGTTTGCCCCCTGCTCACCTCTACCACAGGGCTTGGAGCACTGGAACCAGCCCTTTAGTGGCCACTTAAACTGTTTGAAGTGCATGGACCCAATTCCAGCTGGGAATGTCTTAGACACCACCTCCTACCTTCTCCTACTCCCTCCCTGTCACAACCCACCACTGGGACAGCTCAGATTGAATGGCTGACTTACTGTGTTTGGAATTCCTCCTTTAAAAAGCACCATTGGAATATTCAGAACTCCAGGAGACTCCCTGGAAGTCATAGGTCAGAGGCAGAGTCAGATGTACAATCCTGAACTGGTTTTCAGGGGATGCACCCACTGCATCCTGTGGCTGCAGTAACTCCAAAGCTGTTCCTTCCACTTGGGGACAGCCAGGGAAAACATCCCAACCACGGATTTCTGACAGGAAAAGCCTCACAGCTCCAGATACTTGGCTCTTCCCAAATCCAGGCCAGCACTCTAACAGCCTCCAAGGAATAAACAAGAGGACAGACCATCTCAGGGTGCACACACCACTATTTTTAACAGTAACAGCAAAACCAGGGAGAATTCACTCTCACCTTTTCTTCCTTGCACTTCCTGGGCACAGCTCTCAAGAGCCTCTCACACTCCTTGCCTTCCATGCCTGCTCCTTTTCCAAGACCTTTGGGGCCAGTCCAGGGCAGCCAGTGGCCACTGGCAGTGCTGCTGGGTGATCAGGGATGTGCCATTGTCCCCAGCTCTGGTGGCACACCACACACACCCCAGAGGCTTCCAAACCACAGGGAGGCACAGGCTGTGTTGTCCAAAATCTGTTTAATTGAAATCAGCCTCCTAGAAAAGCAAAGCTGTCTTTACCTAGTAAGGAACTGTTCCCTTAGGATTTGCCAGGGAAAGGAGCCGTGAGATGTGCAGGTGAATACAACAGCACTGTGCATCAGCTGCAGGGAGGCCTCTGGTCCAACCCCCCCCAGCAAAAAGCCAGAAGAATACCAAGGCAATGCACCAGGGCACTCGGGATTGGGATTGGGACACTCCATGGCAAAGGTTTGCCCTGGGTTTGAAGCCTCTGGAGTCTGACAACAAATCCCAGCTCCAGACAAGCACACAGCTCTTGCCAAGCTGCTGGGAATTCGGTGCTTGGCTGCTCAACTGGCCCCTGAGGCCAAAGAGAAGATCACACAACCAGGTTTTGGTACAACGGTGCTGATTTCTGGCAAGCTGGAACACAAAACTTCCCACCAAAGCCAAGGGGCAGCTCCAGGACAGCAGGGAGACAGTGCCAGGGTCCCGTGATCCCCCAGCCCCAAATACAAAGTACATAAAAGCCCCTCAAGCTCCAAAGGACCACCAGAACCAGCAGCTGCAGAGATCAAGGTGTGCTGCAATGCTAAGGCAGAGCCACATTTCCGTCCTTGGTTGCCCAAACTCTTGTTTAATAAACCACAGAACCATTTGGATGCAGGAATTTTACAGACTGATCTGCCCTCTCGGAATGGCAATGCTGGAGCTGCTCAAGCACCTTCAAAACATCCCAGAGCACTCCAGTTCCTCACTCACACTCTGCAGTCACACTTCATATAAAAACCTTCACACAAACACTTGAACACTGCTCTTCCCACAATACAAACACTTGAAAGATCCCTCTAAGCATTTTTTTCCCTCCAAAAGAGTCTCTTGCTTTAGAGGAGAATAGGATTTCTTAAGACCCAGCACTTGTTCATTCAAGTTCATTGATTGGCTTTTAAGTCATTTCTTCCTCTTCTGCTTTAGATCTTTAGTCTTCTTAAATTTCTTCTGTTGCTTGGGTCCTCGTGCTGTTTCTAGCTTTCTTTTCTTCTCACTGGAAAACAGGTACAAAACATCTGTTAAAATCCAGTAAAAATACACTGGATTGCCATCCAGCAGGGAAATTTTTGTTGTAAAATGGGAATGAGGGAGAAAATTTAAACTTGGTGCTAGAAAAAGCACAAACAAGAGCCTGACTTAGATTTTATAGGATCCTGAGATTCTCTAATGCAGAAGATCTTGATTTTTAGCTCTTGTCTTTGCTTTGCAAAACTTTATCTGTCCTAAATGGGGCATCTGGAATTTAAGAGTGCCTAGAAGAGAAACTACCATTGACAGTTTTAAGGATTCCATTTTGTCCCTGCACTGGATTCTGACTCAAGCAGACACAACAGAATTCCAAGCTCTGATCTTTATAATTGACTGCTAAAGACTCTCTCCTTCCTGGAAGGCTTTTGGAAACTTACAGCTTGGAAAAAAAACCATGAAAGGGTGGAATAGAGATCACATAATTACTTGAGCTGTCAGGCATCACAGGAAGGGGAAATAGGTGAGCAGGGAAATCTCAGCTAAAAATCCCCAAGGAAAAATATGAGATTACATGCTGGCCAAGGCAGAAGAAAGAAGATGGATGAAAAGTAAGGGATTCCAGAAACACAGACATTTTCCAGGCTTAAGCTCACATTTGAAAGAATTCTTCTTCCCTGAATTTGCATTTTCTCCAGGGCCTCCCACCCAGTGTCAGATCCCAAAGCAAACGGGGCAGTCAGGAATGAGTAACCCAAAGGAGGAACAGTCCCAGCTCCAGTGTGGGATCAGGATCAGATCATCAGCAATAAAGTCAGAATTCCCCAAGGTAATGAAGAGATGACTGTCCTCAGAGCAGCACAGAAACACTGGGGAGCAGAGCTTGCAGCTGCCCCCAGGAAAACTGAGGATCTATCCAGGACACTGAGTTTCCTTATCCTGCATTTAACCCTTAGGCCTCACTCTTTTGGAAAACATTTGAACCAAGCCAGCAGGGAAGACCAGAGAGGCCCCTGTGGAATATTTCAGCCTCCTTCACCTTTTCAAGCTGACGACGGAAGCGTTCTGTCCCGCTTTGCTCAGCACCTCGTTCCACTCCTCGTCATCCCCCCGGATTATGTACCTGGGTGGGAAAGGAGAAGGAAAAGTCAAATTGTTAGCACAGAGGAAAAAAAAAAAGCATAAAAATAAGGGGTTTCTACTGTCAGGCACAAGCTGCTGTGCAAACAAAGCCACTGTGCCAGCACCCAACCAAATGGGATTTGGGGAACACGCACACAAAACCAGGCTGGAAAAGCTGGAATGGGACAGTTTTTCTAAATCACTCTGGGAAGAAGTGAAGAGCTGCAGCTTCAAGACAATCATTGCTGCTCAAATAAGCTCCTGTCCTGTGGGCCTTGTCTGGGTGTTCAAGCACCCTGGAAATTACACTCAGATTTCAAGAGGCAAAGCAGTTGTGTAGCAAAATGGAGTGGCTGCTCTCCATGTCAAGTTCTTGGAGATCTGGAATAGATAAGGCTTTGTCCACAAAGCTGAACAATGCTGGGCAAAGCCTCACGAGTTTTCTATAATCTGCATTAAAAAGTATTCAAAATAGATTTTTGTCTCTATCTCCTCAGGGAGGAGAACAAAAAAATCTATTTCTGGCTGAGAAAAAGGAAAAAAAAAAGGAAACAGGGTCCAAAATAACAGAAAGGTATGTAGCACCACCAATGCTACAGAAGGGAGTTAATTTTAAAGCATTCTGGTTGCATTATTTTCCTTATGACTTGCAAGTCACTTCAAATCACATTTCAAATCACATCCATTCTTGTCCTTTCTGCAAACACGACAACCAAAGACTCAAAGGAGCTTTCATTCCTTTTGCCAGCTTTAACAGAGATCAATTTAGAGCCAAGCCAGACAACCTTCCTGGGACATCACCACAGTGTTTACAGGACAAAAAACAGGGAGGGGAAGAGAGAGTGGCATCTGTAACTCCTGTTGGTCCAGAAAGACAGAAATCTGCTGACACTTCAGTAAAAGCTCTGCTTGGTTGCTCTTTTTGTGTTGATTTGGGGGTTTTTTTATGTTTTATCCACTGCTGGCAACACACACTACTTCTCATTTACTAATGGTTTACTGCACCTACAGCCTTGTGCACAAATCCCAGCAAGACCCAGCATTCCACCCAGGGGAAAAAAACCTGGATTTGAGACCCAGGCAGATGAATTCTTACTGTGTAAGGTCCATTTCCTTCAGTTTCAGCACGTCCTGCTTGTGCTTTTCTTGGAATTCCTTTGCAGCCTCCTCCTGAAACAGGACAGCACAAGATGCATGAGGTCCTGAGGGCAACAGTGACTTTGTAATGAGAGGAAAATGCCTCTTCCCACAAATACATCCCTAAGACAAATGCCAGCTGGTCCTGAATAGCTTCTCTCTTTTTCTTTTATCTAATTGCATTTTTTCCTTATTTGTACACACAAACTTGTAATCTTCTGTGAAAACCCTGTATTTCAGCCTCAAGGCACAACTCCAGGTGCACATAACGCAAACCTGTCGGGTTTTAACTCCCTTACAGTGCCAGACATGGCGTGGAACCCTTCCCATCCAAGAAAATCTAACGTTTCTGCCCTCAAGAGAACTCCCTGAAGTGTTTACAGATGAACCAGGAATAAAGTTTGCGATTACCAAATCGTCGTTTAAAGATTTCAGCGTTGGCTCCATCACAACATCCTTTGTTGCTGCCATCTGCTCCTCCACAGCTTTTTCCTGGACTGTGTTGAACAGCTGAAAACGAAATAACCCAGCACAGGTAAGACTTGGTTTTTAAAACACCATTTACCACCTCCACAATGAACTCCTAATGCCAGGCTTCAGGAGCTTTGCTATCCTGAACCTTAGAGAGAAGGAAAACCAGGAACCAGATCCAAAACTTTCCAGTTCTTTCACTGGATTTCAAGTCTACCTCTAGATAACACTGGAAAGTAATTTTATTCTTTTCCAAGGAAAGCTGAGACGCCACCAATGCCCTGAACAAAGGCTCAGGCAACACGGCTTGTCTGCTCAGCATTCTGGTCAGGGCATTTCAACATGGAAAACCACAAGATAAGCACTCTTAGCAGGGAAATACACAGAACCACCAAGTGATTTGGGTTGGAAAGGGACCTTAAAGATCACCCAGTCCCAATTTAAATCACTGCCACACATTTTCCAGCAGGGATTTTCCCCCACCTGGCCAAGAAGTTTATGGGCAGTAACTGGGGACGTGTTAAGGGTGCCCAGCTCTCATCCAGCTCTCTCTTAGCACCATATTTTCTGTTAATGTTGGAATTATGGTCCCCCCACACGACCCGCTGCTCCCACCTGCACAACTTTACGGATGATCCTGTTGAAGAGTCCCATCAGCTGACTGCTGGGCAGTTCCAGCTCCTTTTCCAGCTGGTCCAGAGATTTATGCTGCAGGCCAATCCCAAGGAAAAGGGCCTGAGGAGAAGACACGTGTTTCAGCCACAGAGCAGACACAGACACACACTCCCCACTGCACTCTCCACGTTTTCCCCAAATCCTTGCTCCAGCCCATCCAGACACACCGACTGTGCAGCAGAGAGGGAGATTTCTCCCATCTGGCTGAGGAAGAACATCCTGGCAATGGTGGGAACCATGTCCATGATGAGGTGGTAGTCCACCATGTTGCGGGAATACATCTCCAGCCTCTTCAGGTCGTACGGGATGAACACGGACTCCAGCTCAGCACGGCTGATGGCTGGTGGGGACAAGGACAGCACAGCAAGGTCAGCAATGTTCTCCAGAGCTGCCCAGGGTCTCAAACTGTTTAGCATTTATTCAGGTATTTAATATTTTTCCTTTGCCCTTTAACAATTCACATTGGTTTTGCTTTAAAAGGGGTTTTTCCCCTCGCTGCAGCAGAAAAACCCTCTAACCAACACCAAAACCCCACAAGACACAGGTACCAAGTTCTCCCCAGAGGACTCTCCTCTGCTGAACACCCAAATTGCAGGTGCCAGGCTCCAGCCGTGCTCTGTCGTGCACTTACAGCTGTCCCAGTCAGGGTACTCACCTGCTTGGGGCTGCTGTTTGATATTTTTGTTCTGCAGAATGTTCAGTGCCAAGGAGGGAGAGAAGGTGCTGAACTGGTAGGAAAGGAGGGAAAGGAAGCGCCTCCTAAAATCTATAGGGCAAGAGGACAAAATAAATCACCCCAGTGAACCTCTAGAACAATAAACAGCCCCCCCAGAGGGTTCTTGCAGGGTCAGCAGGATCGGAGTTACCTTTCCAGAAGGCAGTGAGCCAAGGTTCCTGCTCAGACTCCTCCTCATTGAGCATCTTCAGCATGATGCAGGAATGCTCCCCTGTCAGGTCATTCTGATAAATAAGACACCAATCTGTGATTCTGTGATGGATTTCCCAAAACCCCCGTGAACCTTTTGCACTCTGTGCTCAGCTGAGTAAGGAAAATACCTTCTAAATCAACAACAACAAAGGCATCAACTGCCACTGACCACCTCCACCTAATGGAAAACCTATGAGCTCCTAGAATTTGGTAAATCTCAGCTATTTTACCCATAACTACATTAATAGCCCTCAACAGCTTTAAATTTTTATGTGCAGACTACTTGGAGGCCCACATTCACAACCCTAAAACTTTACTCCTTAACTACAGGCCCAAAGAACAAAAATGAAAATAAAACCAAACCCTAAAAGCAGCCTGAGCAAACCTTCCTGCCCCAAACCCCTTCTCACAGAAACTATTGGAACACATGCCCAGGGCTGGATTTTCACTCAGGAGCAGTGTGGTACTCACAGGGGTCTGCCTCAGGTAAACTGGCACAAATCCAGCACGCTTCCAAAACCTGGGAGAAAGAGGGAACATGCTGAGAATTATGGAGCTGTTGACCACACAGTAATAAATTTTGTGGTGAAATGCAGTTTATCTGCTGTAGGAGGAGAACTGGTGAGAAGCAAGCACGAGTCTCTCAAGACATTCCAACAGTCAGTGCAAATGAGCACGGACAGAAAGCAGGAACAGCACCCACCTGCCTGAGGGTCCAGCTCAGGGGAGTGAAAAATTATGACTGTGATGTCAAAAAATGCACAAACTTACAGAAAAACGCTGTGAAAATCATTGACATCAGTCAGGAAAACAACCACCGGCTCTGAAGTCAGGCAGCACCTCAAGCTTCTACAGGTCACAGGGATTAGAATTTAACCCCTCCCTACATATCACAGTCTGTTCTTACTTCTACACCCCGGAAAAACTGGGCAAGTAAAGCTCATTATCTGTTTAAGAAGGGCAAGAAGTAACTGGGAAAGGGAATAATGTCCTACTTGAGCAATCTGGGTGTCAGGCCATAAGACACCCCGAGGTAGTCCAGGTGCTCAGCTTGTCTCTCACTCAGTTTGAGCAGCAAAGGAGGCAAATCTTTCCGAGGTGTCACAACCTCTTCTAATAAACCAACAGTCTGGAAAAGAAAGTGGGAATGGGTTAGCAGCAATCCCCAGAGAAAGCTGCAAATTAAAGCTCTTCTTCTGCATGAAAATCAAATCTGAGTATTTCCTTCCTACAGAGTGGAGACTTGCAGGGCAAATTGTGCAGCTTAGCGTGACAGGAAAATAAAAAAAAAAAATACCACACCTCACTGCTCACAGTTGTGATTTCCTTTGGCTTTTGAACAGTTTCTTCTTCCAAACATGGGAATTTGCCTTCGTAGTACATCTGCAGCAAAGTCAGAGCTCTGCTGCCATAGCCCATCTGTGAAGAGACGACACGCTGTGAGCAAAACGAGGCCTCTGGTTTTTAACACAGGGCAACAACGTTCTCCCCTCAAACCCCACTGACAATCAGCAGTGCAGACATCACCCAGGCACTGCAAAAACGCTTTTCCTGGCCACGGGCCAAGCTCCAGGGAGAAGGAACAGCACAGAACTAGGGGGTCTGGTAGTTCAAGGCTGTGTAATGGTTCTCGGGGCTTAACTCTGGCACTCGGAAAATGCCAAACGCTTGGTAATGTCACAGAAAATATCCCTGGATGTGGATTGTGCATGGTGGCTCGGGATGCTCCCACGCTGGTTTGGTGTCCTGAGCTTAAAATGCTGAAAACTGGAGCAAGTGCAGTGTTTGCCCTGCTCCTGAGCTCTGCCCAGAGAGGCATTTCCATGGCACCAGCACCAGAGCTGGGCCCCGGGTCCTTTATTTACCCCCTGGTAATCCGGGTGAACCGCGATGCGAACGACACGCCCGCCGGAGAGGCCCCCGAAATCCGGATCCTGGAACTGCAACAAGGGACAAAAAAAGCTCATTGAGAGGACACAGCTGGGCACTCTGGGAACCAGAAATACATGGAGCACGCCCTGTGGGTGGGAGTGCACAGCCAAATCACCCACCTGCTCTGAAATGGTCCAGGGAATGAGGTCACCAGAGGCTTTCTTTCCCCTGGAGAGGCTGTTCATGATGGACTGGCGGGAGATCTCTCCCTCCATGCACACCTGCCAGGAAAGACACAGAGCCACGAGCACACACAGAATGCCTTCTCCTACTCAGCCACAGCAGGATCAAAAGTGACACTCCGGTCGTTCTCTTACCTGAACAACAGCCAAGACTTCTGGTAACGAATTCTGGGTGGGTGGAACAGGCGGCAAAAGGCAAAAGAGATGATGGGCAGGGGCATCAGAGAGCATCTGCAGGTCATTGGGGGAGTTCTGGAGGAGGATGAAGATATCAGAAGGATGAAAACGTGTCCAGAGAACCACAGAATACCCTCAGCTGGAAGGGACCCATCAGGATTGAGCCCAGCCCCTGGCCCTGCACAGGACAACCCCAAGAATGCCACACGTGTGCCTGAGAATGTTACCCAGACGGTTATTCCATGAGGAGAGCTGATTTCTAAACAATCCCTCCATTTCCCAAATTTAGAGCTAATAAGAAATGTGGAACTCGTGCAGTGCTGAGGGATGGAGGAGCTCCCAGGCCAGCTCACACCCTCAGACTGCATCTGTCTTCCTCAAGGGAAACCTTGTGCTCTAATATGTATGAGCCTGAACTTCCCATTTTCATTCAGCTCTTTTAACTCCTAAGCACCAAATCCTATTTTTTTTTTTAAGCCTCACATTTTTAGAAGTCAGTAGTTCAGCACTTCTGGACTTCCCCACTCATATTTACAGATCACCCCTGGTCTTGAAACCTTGAGATGAATTATTCCCCTTTTCAGTCTCGTAACGGTGCTGCTCTTGATGAACTTGAGGCCACCAGAACATGGTAAAGAGAGCTGCAAATGAGGTTCAGCACTGATAAAACCCTGACAAGCTTGGAGGCTCATTTACAGCTTTGGTCTCCGCATTTTCTCAAGGCAAAAACATTCCAGACTATCTGGAAATCCAGCATGTACAGCCAGGACTGAGGCAGAGATCTCAGAGAAAGGAGGATACAGCTCTGTACACAATGAGAAGCAACAGAGACTGTTGAGAAATCTCAGTCAGACTGCCCTAACAGGCATGGCTGTCCCCAGAAAAATTCCACACTGAAACAGGGGAATGAAATTGGATGGAAGAAGCCCAAGCCCTACCTTGTAGTGTGAAGCCACATAGAGGGCCATCAGCCTCTGCAGGAAAACTTCTGATGCTCTGTGGTAACAAAAGAGCGTGTCTCTATTTACATAGTATCTAAACACAGGGATTAAGGAAAAATCCTCCTTGGAAACCAGGAACAAGCTTCCTGTTGGTTTATTTTCAATATCTGGGCCACAAGCTGGCTTGTCCTCTTAGACTCCACAGCTTAACCTAGAAGAATAAACGATGCTGGGCAGTGTTTGCAGCTTTCACACCCTTCATCTGTAAAGATCAACCTTTTATAACTCCAACAAGGTCCTCCCTTCATGCAACCCTTCCCTGAGGGGTTGTCTCTGCGGCCAAAGTGGGGTTTGGTGACGTCCTGGCAACACACACCCCCAGTGCAATGAGAGCTTAACTCCAGCAGTGAGGCCTCAGGGAAATCCTGGTGTGCTGAGCTTGTCCCATCAGCTACAGACCCAACCACCAACCAGGCTGAGACACATCCAGCAAGGATACAGGTCACAGGTGTCAGGCAGAGGGCAGCCAGAGATGATCCTGGTGATGTTGAGGCAGTCCAAGCACAGCAGATCATTCAGCCACTTCTCCACGGGGTCCCCAGGGGCGTACCTGATGGACTCGTGCAGGGACACCTCGTGCAACGTGCGAGCTGCAAGGGGGGCAAGGGACATTCAGTGCCGGAAGGCACAGCCAGGCAAGCATCCCCCACAGGATCCCTGGGCTCTGAAGGGCTCCCAGATTGGAAAACTGTCACTTGTCACCACTTAAAATCTGAAGCTCGTGAGGGAAAACCGGCGGAGTTCCGTCATTTCCCCACACAAGCCCGAAGCACGTGGATGTGTGGGACAGCCCTGGGATGTGGCTGACAGCAGGCACAGGGACACACAGAGCCCAGAGGAGCTGTACCTGAGGTGAGCTTGGCAGTGGCTGTGGATTTGTTCTCTGCTGTCAGGGTCACCTGGCTCTGGGCACTCTGCTGGCGGAGCTGCTGGATGAGCTTCAGGGACAGCGACCGGCCCGTGCCCTCGTACCTGGGAACCAGGACACAGAGAGGGAGGCTGCAGCAAGGGACCAGGCAGCCCCCCAGAGCTCTGGGGAAGCCAGGGAGTGGTTGTTCCAGCCTTACCCATTGATGGTGGAGGCCATGAACACCAGGTAAGGGCCCAGCAGGTTCTTCACCAGGGGCAGGGGAATGGCAGCGGCCTCATCGATCACCACGAGCTCGGCCTGGCCCAGCTTCACAGAATCCGCGGGGTGTATGTACTGCAAGGGAGAGTTTGGGCACTGTCACTGCCAGCAGCAGCCTGCCTGTGATCAGGGAAACGTCAGAATTGGCAGAGCTGCAGCCCTGCAAAGCTCTTTGCTGCCCCCGTTCCCCTCAAACACCAAGGCAGAGACTGAGATGTGGAAAAACAGAAAGTCAGGAGATGCTGCCCTAACAAGGACTGGCTCACACATCTTGTTTAGTACAATTCCACGGGAATTCATCTGCAGAGGTGAGGGAAATAAAGGAAATCTAATCACTAAAAGCTCTTCCTGCACTGCTCCCTTCACCTTCCTTTCCTTTTGTTTTGGGAGAAACCCACGAGGGAGCTTTGTGATCCACAAATTATTCCCCAAAAGACAGAAGGTATTTTGAGGAAGTCATTCCCTAAAGATCTGCCTTTCAGCACAGCCCACCAGGACAGTTACACGTCACACAGAACGAACACGCTCAAAATCAAAACGACTTCAACGCTGGCAAAAACAACAGCCAGGAACAAAAACTGGGAAGGCAAAAACGCCAATTACCTGGATGGTCTGCCTGTGCTCCTTGAACACATTCACCCTGACCACCGCCTTGTTGAACTCTGGATTTAAGGACTGAACGATCTCATAGTCCAGGTGTTCCTGGAAAATAACATTTTTAAACAATGTAAAAAAGCCAAGATCTAAGAAAAAAATCATTTATCATCACCATCACCAAAACAAGCTCAGACACTGTTATTTCACATTCTAATCAAAAATTCTTACAAAAAGCCTCCAAGGCCTGAGAACTGGGAAATTATTTACTGATGTTAAAATCTGCTTCACAAAGAAACTACTGGTTTACCCTGCTTAAAAAAACCCAGAAACATAACTCTACCATGATTCCTTTTCTTGCAGAACCTGGTAAAAAAAGGTTGGTAGCTAATATATGTAGCCAAAAGCACAGGTGGGGTGTAAATCCTCCTGGGCAGAAATGCTTTGAAAGTGTTGTAAAACAGTCTGCTCCCCTCACCTGATACTGCAGTGCATCAAAGCCTTTAAATATGAACTCAAAGAGAGTGTGAAGGTTGTCAGGGCTGGGGGATGTGACAAAGATATTGGAGTAACTGCAGAGAATAAAGAAAAACAACAAAACAAGAGCTGAACGATTTTTCTAACAAATTTTACCACAAAAGTACTAAATAGGACGGGTTTTTAATGAGAGGGGTTGACTTTACCTAATAATCAAAACACAGCAGATTTCTGTAGACACTTATCTTGATTTTATGTGTGATCACTTCGAGATAATATTTTTTGAGATAATAATATTTTGAGATAATAACTAAGGAAAAATTTGACCAAGAGTGTGTGCAGCAATCAAAAGACACAAGACTGAAGATAAAGGATTTAGGATTGGGAATTACAAATATATTCAGATCCTGCCACGTTGGTTTGGCATTTTTTTTAACTCAGGGATGCAGGTAAGGCCTGGGGGATTGGAAGGCGAAGGGATCACTCACCCAAAAGCTACTGCTCCAGCAATAGCCAGCCCCAAAGCAGCAGATTTCCCTCGTCCCCTGGCTGCTGTCAGTGCCACAGTGCTCCTCAGGGTCTTCTCCGAAATGGCTTCGATGAACTTCAGAACCGCTTTTGCCTGAGGATTAGGAAAACCCCAGAAAAGAAGAGTTGGGATTTCTCACACCACGACCTGGCACACCCAGAGCAGCCCAGCCTTGGCCAGCACACCCACCTGATCCAGGGTTTTGCAGCCATCCACCAGCACTCCCACGGGCTGGGTGTCCTGCAGGCTCTCCTTCAGCTCCCTCAGCTCCAAGTCCTGGGGTCGCAGTTTCTCCTCCTGCGGGGGCACAACAGGATGAACCAAGGACATTTCAGCACCGTCCCACCTTCGTGGTGTCCTCTGACACCTTTGGTCAGGCAGAGGGAGGGAGCTGGAAGGAAAAGTTACCACGGGAAGAATGTACACCCCAAACCCAGGAGAACTGATATGGACACTTAGATTTGCAGGCATCTTCAGTGGATTGGCCACAAAGAGGTTCCCCTGACTTCCCCCAGGCTTGGAAGTTAAAAAAGGGAAGGATTTTGCAGTACATATCAATTAGAGAATGGCATTGCTAGGAAAAACAGGCTGTAGAAAAGTGTTCTGAGTAATTTAATTAATTTTTCAGTCTTTGGACATTAATGATCTCTGTTACAGCTGTCACATGAAGTGTCCATGCAAGGGGGAGAACTACTGCACCACCAATGCAAAAACGACACCAAGGCTTTCAGAGCCAAACAATAAACTTGGACACAAACACAATCAGTTTTAGATGGGAATGAAGGCTGATTTTCCTGGTTGTCACTTAAAATTCCAAAGGCACCAGCCTCTCTAGCCAACAGATCAGCATTTGTGCTGCTGTCAGTGCTGTTCTAATGACAAAAGGAGGTTGTTTTGTTTTGAACATGTGCTGGTTATTTTTTAGGCCACACGGCACAGTCCAAATGCTTCAAGGTTTCTGTTTAAAACTGGATTCACTTCACTGCAGTCTGCAACTGGAAGTGATAAAAAGGATACATTTCTAACAGTGCAAATATGTGTCTGGATTATCCTCAGGGAATTGTTCCTGGAATGTGACAGGTGTAACTCAGAAATTGAAACAACTGCCACAGCTTCCAGCTGTGTCCTGAGCCTGCAATATACTTATTTCCAAAGTGCTCTCCAACTGCCAAAAAAGTATTTTTATTTGTCTTGTCCCATCTGTCCATCAGTTGGAAATCCCTCCATGCAACAACAGTCAAGCTCCACCTCACTGGGCTGAGCAGCAGTACAGGAAAATTAATAAACAAAATAATATAATTATTTATAACAAAAAGAGATGGGACAGAAAATTAAAAAAATTTAATTTTTTTTTAAAAAATAAATAAGTGGAGTATGGAAAAAACAGTTCCCCAAGTTTCACCCACACAATTTTTGCAGAGCGTTCTGCATCCTCTCTGCAGCGCTATCCTTTGATATAAATCAGGGTGAAATTGAAAAGAAATTAATTTTTTAACACCTCATGGCCAACTGAGAGGGATTCCTGCCAGGGAAAAGGGAAAAGGGCTGGGATGAGTCACTGACCTGGGACTGAGGAGGGACAGGAGTGATGTTTGCAGCGTGGCTGGAGATGGGCAGGATGTTCAGCTGGTCATCGATCACCAGGCAGGTCTTGCACGAGGCCAGGGACAGGATGAACCTGAGCAGGCAGAGAAACCTCAGGAAAAAAACACCAGCACCACTCCCTGGTGGCTCGTTTGAACTCAGTCTAAACACAGAGCGTTTACAGGCAGCCACAGCTGAGTGAGTTCAGCTTCCAAAGGGGGCCTGTTCCAATGCAATCCTGAGGGATGTTTTCCCATCAGGAATGCCCAGTGTTATTCCTGGTGCTCTCCTTGGGCAGACAGCCCAGATCCTTTGCACCCTGAGCCACTCACCTCTCATTGAACCTCCCCACCACGTCCTGGTGTGCCTCTGTCCTGTACCGAGAGTGAACGTCCTGAAGGGAAAAGCAAAGGGAACGGAAAGGAAATGTCAGCCTGGACAAGGGGCACCAGGGACAGTGACATTTACAGGATGGTGAGTCCTCCTTTCCCACTCTTGCCTCTCCATTTCCAGCCCACAGCACATCCAGACAGGATTCTGCCTTTGCTGTGGAAAACACCCACATCTGCAGCATTTCAGAAACGCCTGAGTGTAACAAATCCCATCACAGGTGAATGAAGGAGCAGGAAAAATAATGGAAGGAAGATAACAGCCCATAACAGAATCAATAAATACCCACTCAGCACCCCCTCAGTGTAGGTGCTGGCAGAGAGCAGACACACTGTGCTGCACATACCATGGTCATTGTATAGAGCTGCTTCAGGGAGTTCATAGTTCTCAGCAGAATCACCACAAGCCCACCACCTTCCACTGTCTCCACAGTTCTGGCCAACAGGTTTGGAGTCAAGGCTTCAAAATCCTTGCAAAAAGAGTAAAAAGAACTTCAGGGGTTGCCCAGAGTCCAGCAGTGCAGCTGGCTCCTACTGAAAGGCACAGAAAAGCCTAAAAGCTTTATTCCTCCAAGTTTAATTCACGATTAAATCTGCACCAACCAACGTCCTGTTACAGCTCCTACCAACGAGGCCACCCCACAGCTCATGGGGGACAAGCAAGGCCACCAAAACCGAAGTGACAGAAGCAACAAACCCTATTCCTGCAGCATTTCAACTGATGGCTGCAATTCCTCACCTGCAGGACACACATTCCAAAGGTGTTCCCCAGGATTTTGTGGGTTTCGTTGTAGTAGCAGTAGCGGATGTTTGTGGCCGCTATGAACAGCTCGAAGGGGTCGTCATCCTTGATGTTCAGAGTTCCACTCTTAATCTTCTTCTGGAGCTGCCTCATCCTCTTCTTCCGGTGGCTGGGGGGAAGAAAAAAACAAAAAAAATCATACAGGAGTTTTCTTGGGAAAGGGTTTGAGAAAAGGGTGTTCAGGGTGTTTGAGAAAAGGTTAGCTCAGTCCTAAACAGACTAGGTTTAGACAGCTGAGGGTAACCAGCCGAGGAAGCCAAGCCTGGAGGTTAAAAAGGAGAGGGGGAAGTTTGGTCCAGGGCAGTAGAGTCAGTATTGGAGCTACAGGTGAAAAACCAGAGGAACTTTCTGCCAGTGCCAAGTCTATTTATGGAGCCAAATTTCAATCCCGGAAGAACAAACTTCCCTCAGCTCCTCCAGGGACAAACCTGGCTTCCCCTCACACCCAAATCCCTCAGCCTGCAGCACTGGCTCCCCAGGGAGCAGCAGGACACCCGGGGGATCTCTCACCTGCTGAAGCCCAGCTCCTTCTTGTAGCACCACAGCACGGAGGGCCTGGCCTTCACCGTGGCCTTGGACAACATGTGGTGGAGGATGACGACCTGCCAAAGCACACAGCGCTCACCAACAGCTCCCAGGGGAACATCAAAAAGCAGAGTGTTCTTCTAAACTGCATTTTACAGCTGTGTTTCCACTGTGGAGAGCACAGGGATCCCCTGGCAGGAGGCGAGTCTGTGTCTGTGCCTTCTCCAGGGCTGCAGGGCACTGGATTTTACCTCCTGTTCCTTTCTCTGGCAGAATTAACACGGATAATTCCAGGCTGAACACAGTTCCTAGTGTTTGTCTCTTATGGATAACCCATTCATATGGATTTTCCACAGAGTGTTCCAGGGAAACCGAATGCTTCCAGCCCACTGAACACAACCAGACCCAGGAGATGCCAGAGCCCCTCAGGAAATAATGCCAGCATTCCTGTACTGCCACCTGAATAACTCACTCTCCTCCAAGTGTTTTTCTTTTCAATAATTAGTTTATTTTATTTGCCCACAAACTGGAGATAAATGAGTGATCAGTTATACAGCAGCTAGAACACAGCAGCAGCAGGACCAGGGCACAATGAGTGTTTGAAACTGTTTAAACTCAGCACTGGGGAGGCCACACCTCAAATCCTGGGCTCAGTTTTGGGCCCCTCACAGCAAGAAAGACACTGAGGGGCTGGAGCATGTCCAGAGAAGGGAATGGAGCTGGGGAAAGGTCAGGAAAGGCTGAGGGAGCTGGGAAAGGGGCTCAGCCTGGAGAAAAGGAGGCTCGGGGGGACCTTACTGCTCTCCACGGCTCCCTGACAGGAAGGGGCAGCCAGACCGGGCTCAGAACAAGGGACAAGAGGAGAGGAAACGGCCTCAGGGGAGATGTAGGTTGGATAAAAGGCAAAATTTAGGTTGGATAAAAAGCCCTGAGCAGGCTGTCAAGTCCCCATCCCTGCAGGGATTTAAAAGCCACGCAGATGTGGCACATGGGGACGTGGGTTAGTGGCTGGTTTTGCTGGACTCAGTGATCTGGGAAGGGTTTTCTACCCTGAACAATTCCGTGATTCTGTGAATTGACTTATCCTAAAACATCCCGGGTTTGCCGTGCTGTTCTTCCCTCCCCCACCCGAAAAGCACAGGGCCAGAGTCTCTGAAGAAAAATGAATTTAGCATTTGATTTCCACCCTCCAACTCCACCGTGTAGGTTCATCTGCGAGACGACTCAAAGCCCAGTCAGTCCGAGAGAGAAACCAACACAGCTCAGGGCAGAACCGAGGGGGGAAAAACCTCCAGCTGGCCAGAAAATTCAATAAGCTGAATTTTAATTTGGGGGTTTAGTTTTATTTTAAACCCAGTTTAAAAATACCAAGCCAAGCACACAAACCCCAGGCTGTCCCGAGTTTCGTTTGATGCTCACGAGCTTCCCAACAGGAGATGTCTGAGGGAGGTCTCACGCACCATTCCCAACCTCTCTGTCCCTGAGGGGTCTCTCCCCCCTCAGGCCCCATTGCCCGCCGGGGGCTGTCAGGGTTTAACTGAGGAATTCCGGCAGGAATTCCGGGTGGGGCTCAGCACCCACAGCCCCCGCACCCCTCCGGGACGGCGTTACCTGGTCCTTGCCGCGGTCGCCCACCACCACGAACAGGCTCCGCTGCCGCTCCGCCACGCCGTTCTCGATGAGGACGCGGATGCGGTTGTCCACCTTGCGGCGCTGCATGGCTGCGGCTCCGGGGGCTGCTCCCGGGGCTTCTCCCGGGGTTTCTCCCGAGGTTCCCGGAGCTTCTCCCGCGGCTCCTCCCGGGGTTTCTCCCGAGGTTCCCGGGGCTTTTCCCGCAGCTCCGCTGCCGCTCCCGGCTCCGCTCCCGCTACACCACGTGGGAGCCACGTGAGGCCGGGCGCGGGCGCCGCTCAGTCTGGGAGGACCCCCGGGCTGCCCGCGCCGGCCGCCTGCGTACATGGATTTATTTATAAATTTACATTTCTGTATAAACACGTTTCTCTACAAACACGCATTTCTCTGTAGCTCGAACTTTCAAGCAGAATAATTGAAAATAGCTTTCCACATGGGAAAGGACTCCTGTGCCCAGGCGGCTCCCAAAATCTCTGCGAGACACGGAGTAGCCCTTACCTCCCACAGCTGTCATTTATTTATCCATTTATTTATTTATCCATTTATCTATCTAGTTATTTATCTATCTTATTTATTTTAATTTAATTATTTATCTATTCATTTTTATACTTATTTATTTCAGTGCCTTTTGGCTGTAAAAGGGTGATGAACCCCTAACTTCAGTCGCCACAGCAACACCGGTCTTATTATTTTATTTTTGGGGGTTTTTAAAAATTTTTATTTTATTTTATATTTTATTTTATTTTATCTTATTTTATTGCTTTGCTTTGAAGAAATCCTGCCTGCGGCCCCTCCAGTTGTGCGGGCACCAAGAGCAGGCCTCTGATTTTAATAAAGATAATTCCATTTCCACTTGACCATTCAAACAATAAAGTATTTAAAACCAGGTGACAGCGTAGGAAAAATGTGTTTATTATCACTGGATGTATTCGGGGTTGTTTCAAAATATAACAAAAATATGATAAAAATACTGAATTAATAATCATAAAGGCTGTAGAACAATTCTTTTCTTTAGGTGAACCCAGTTAAACCCAGTCACTTGAGACAAAACCACCAACGCAACAAAGGTGTAGCAAGACAATCCCTTCAGGTACGAAATATTTGCTTAAAAGGGAAGGGCATAAAACATTTAAATAGATTTATTTTTCAAGTGTTTACATAAGCCATGGACCAATTTGTTTCCACAAATTCGTTGAGTTAAAGAACTGCAAAGACATATATACAGGTATGTTTAAGGCCATCAGAAAATTTCAACCTGACAACAAACTAAAATTTCTCAACACTTATTTTATGTGCTAGAAGCATTACTAAAATTCATTCTAATATCCAAGAGCTTCGAAAGAGGAAATAATTTTCATTTAATAAAAGTCTAACAGATATTTCCTAAAGTTTAGCTTGAGACCAAAATTCCAGGTATCCTCTTGATCCGCTGTTGGGTAGAAATGGGCCAGCAGAGTTGGAACTGAGTTAGTCACACCCTTCTGACTTTTATGAGTATTAGAAAAAGAGGGGGAAAGAATCTGGCTTTTAATAGAACTGCAGCAAGAGCAAAAAAAAAAAAAAATATTCAGAACCAAATGCCAAGTTAGGCTCTAGTTTTCCTCATGCAGTTCTCCCACGTGCTGCTCCAAGTGGCTTTTAGGAAGCGGATTTCGGAAAACAGATTTCCTTCCCTCCATTAAGGCTGGATCCAGAGAGCCACAAATTTTAATACCATTATATTCAAAAAGCCTCTGAAAGTGGTTAATAGAATAGCACCTCTTCCCTTAGATGAACAGTCTAGAAAAGGAAGTTTCTCGTCACACTCTGCCACATCACACCAAAAATACACATTTGAAGGACCTTCCCCACCTCCTTCCCTCTGAAAAAATGCATTGGCCAAACAGGAAAATGTTATAATTTAAGCAATTTGCTCTCTCCACGACTGTGAGGCGTGCTGATAAAAATAAGGGAATATTCCCAAAGTTTCCTTATTTTGCTCAAAGTCAAAAGCTCCTTCCCTGAAGTTGTGCCACTGACTCCACGACAGCCAAGATCAGTCCGAGACCAATGGAGTGCTCAGATAAATTTTAACAAACTCGGTCATTTCAGGACAAACACCATCAGAAGGGAGCTGCAGTGCTGCAATGCTGGAGCTTCCAGCAAAGCACCAGACAATAATCATAAATATATTTAAGGCCAGATTTAAATAAGGAAATTGTCCTCTTTAAGTTGAACAGGAGAGTTTTTATTGTTTGGGCTCATTCCCTACTTGCTCTTCAGATGTTCTGGTCCATCAGTGAGGGACACCTGCACCTTCCCACCACATCCACAGGAAACCTTTTAGTCCCATCCATGCTCAGTGCAGATGGAAAATTGGAGAATCAGGTGCCCAGACTTTAGAAACTAATCCAGCCTCCTTCACACAGTGACAAACCTCAGCTCCAGCTTCTACCTTCAAGCATCCATGTCAGTACTTTGCAATACTTTAACCTAGAACAGTTTCACACCAGCAAGAGGAATGGTCTGGATTTCCCAGGATGTGACTGCAGCCTCACGAACAGGGTGGGGGGGAATATCAAGATTCTTCCAACAAACTGCTTCTGTATCTTGCTCTGCTGGACCACAAAGATTTTGCCCTATTTGTTCTTAACCGCATGAATTTTAAGAACTTTTTCCGTGGCATTTATAATCTTTGCAGTATTTATCTGCAGTTAGAGCCTCTTCAGTAACTTCTCTCTAGTCAAATGCCATTTGGGAGAAAGAGGCAAGCTTGATCCTCTCCCCAAAGACCTATAACACAACCAATCTTCCTAAAAACTTAAATGTTGGCAGGACGTTTTGAGAAGACACATTTTTAAGGTTCTCTGAGAGTTAAGTCCCAGCAGGATACAGTGTGGCATTAAGTAATAAGAAACCAACAACCCTCTTCCAACTACTCTGCCTGATGATTTAGATTGCTGTATACAAAAGACAGGATTTGGGGAAGAAAATGGGGTGAGTGAAGTTTAGAATCCTCTCCACCACAAAATCCAAGCAGTAAAATTCAGGAGCAGGCTGGCCTCAGGTATAGAACAGCTCGTGAATTCTGGGTGTTTTTAAGTAGGAGGATGTCTAGGAAGGATCCAAGTTTCCCAGATGCAGTAACAATACGTACAAACATCTGAAACACTTGAGGGATTTATAAATTACTTGCTCAGGATCCCTTGAATTGGAGCCAAGAGGAAGCAAGAGGCTGAAGGCAGAAGTTAGGTTTGGAAGAGCTCAGGCACAGCCCTGTCCCACGCTCTCCTTCCAGCCACAGGATCAGACCCCAGCTACCCACGGAATAAACAGCCCATCCCTACATCCAGAACGGGCTCAGCACCACGGCCAGCCCCAAACTGCCACGGCTTTGCTGCAAAAGAAAATTCTGGTCTTTGCTGTAAATAGGACTTTTTTTCCAAAGAAACCTACCTAGGAGTGCTTGGGATGCGCAGGGAATTCGGATCTAGAGCCAAGCTATGGAGTAAAAACTGAGAACTTCCCGGAAGAGGCCAGAGAAGCAGCGAGGGCTCCGTGTGACCCCAGCTGGTGTTCCAGGACACTTTGTTACACCTCGGGGGCAGACTGAAGGGCTCCACGCAGATTCCCAGCTCAGGGACTTGCTCCACCTGTCCCTCCATCAGGAAACAGCTGGGCAGCTGCTCCGAAGGCCACTGTCATACAGGAGAAGGTTTACAAACTCGCCTCTCAGTGAAGAGGCCCAGTGTTTTATTAATAAATTAAGTTGGGAAAAAAACCCCCCAGAGCAACCCCCCAAACTAAAGGTGGAATGTTCTGATCCGTTCAGAGGTCTCTAATTTATCTCTAATTTATGGTGCACATTTACTGACAAACTACAATTAGTTCCTTAAGGAGCATTTGGTGTGCAATGGAGAAAGCTGAGCAGCTTGTGTTCTACCAACCATTTAAAAGCTGATGCATGAAGGAAGATAAAATAATTAAAAAGAATTCACTGTTTTCCTACATCAGTTCAACATTAAAAGGTTCGTCTTTTTATTTTTTTTTTCCAGTTAAAAAACAGTTGGGACTATTATCTCAGTAATAGCTTCCTAAAAAAGACACAGAACAGCAACTTCTCACCGGACTGCAGTTTAGGAATGTTCTAGGCCTTGACTCAAACTGCTGCTTCCAGACATCAGCCCCGTTTCAGGATGCCTGGTGTGGAATATGGTCTTCACGAGCTTATCACTTCCCGCAGTGAAAACATTTCTCATTTGTGCTCTTCACACAGGACATGGAAAAGTGATATCCCACCTATTTGTATGGAGTTCCAGACTGCTTCACAACGAAGGCAAAAAGTATCTGACTGCCAAGTTCTGAAAGTTCAGTTGTGATACAAAGTAGAAATGACCCTCTGAGTGAAAACAACCTTCAGTTTTGTACAGAACAGGTAAAACACCACGCAGCTGTTCCTTAATTTCATCTTTCCACAGGTAGGAATTATTTGATGAGCAATACTTAACATAGAATATAGCACTTTTCTTCTTCTTGCACGTGCTATAGAATGCAACAGAACTACCAACACCTCTATGGAGGCAGCTATCAAAATAGTCTCCCCACTGCAGAGAGAGTGCATGTGCGCAAAAGGCAGGCACAGGTGATTTTTCCAAAGATTATACCACAAGGATGTAGTAAAACTTGAATAAGACTTGGTATTTTCCAGCTCCTAGGCTTATGCCATTTCTTTTATACATTGCTGCCTTGATGAAAAAAAAAAAAAAAAAAANAAAAAAAAAAGGAAAAGTCCATCATAAAGAAAAGTTTCCCAGAAGTCACAGCTAGTAGAATAAAACCAGAAAAACAGGAGGAGGGTTCACATCTAGTCAGGAAAAAGAGACTATCGGGGGGAAAAAAAAAACCAAGAAAGGAAAACAAAAAACCAACCTTATGAAATGTCACCCCATCACATTGAATCTGTTTCAGCCGTTGAAAACCAGTGTTCCAGGATACAATTTTTATAAACATGTTTTATTTATCTCGCTTATACCATTAGAACTGTAACTGCTGGCTGTCATTTCCCTGAAAAGGGGAAATCAACTCAAACACAGACTGGTGCTTTTCAAAAGATAGCAATTGGAAGGGCAGCAGCAGCGGGCATTTGAGATTTCATAAAACCTTCAAGGCTGCAGGAAAGACAAAAGGACATGTGACCAAAAGTGTTATGATTATCCATTAGGGATTTCCATCAGTACCGGCATCAGTTATTTAGGTGATAATACAGCAAGGTCAAGTATTAGTGACAGACAATGTGCAAGTCATAAGGAATGATAGAGAGTACCAATCCTTACAAAAGTCATTGCTATCAAAGAAACTTAAAAGTGTTTCAAAGAGATATCTAAATACTTCACATCAAATATACAGTGGCCATCCAGATTACAGCTCAGGATTTGTTGCAAAATTTCGTCCAAGTGCCAAATCAAAGCTTTTTTTTTTTTTCTCTTTTTTTTTTCACCTTTTCTCCTAAAAAAAAATAATTACAGAGTTACATTAGCAGTTATGCAAAAGCTCTTAACTCCTTAGCCACAGGAATCAGGGCCTTGGTGATGAGGAGTGCTGCAGCTAAGGGTGCCTCTTCTTTGTCACAAACTGCCTCTAAGCCCACCTGTCTATTCAGGGCAATTGCATCACTACACATCTTGAACTGTTCAGTGCTTTGATTTAATAAGGAAAAGCTGAAATGCAGTTGTTCTACCAAGCCACACTTCACCTTTTCCATCCTTTCATGGGAACGTTTAAGTTTTGTCAACTGCCACCACAGTGAATCTTTACGGATTTGCAGATTTTATCCTAGTTTTGTTAAATCGCTTTTAAAGGTCAGAAGTGAGTATTTGCTTTTTTTCCTGCCACTTCAGTTAACCATGGAGATTGGATCACCCTGAAAATTGCCTCTTTTTTTTTTTTTTTTTTTNNNTTTTTTTTTTTTTTTTTTTGCTTTATTCTTAGCAAGGGTGAGGAATCTGAATCTCATGTGCAAGGCTCAAGATGATGCTTAGGACAGAACATGCAGAGTAAACGTTGTTTCGCTCCTTTCAATATCCAGGGAATATAAAGCTGGCAACTGTAGTCCTGTCATTATGGGTAATGAAAATAGTCCCTTTACAACAAACTTCCTGTAAGGGAGAACAAATAGATAATAACTCTTCTGGTAACATGTATTGTACACTGGCCAGCGTGTTTTTGGCGTTGAAGGGAATCCTGTGAATGTGTTTAGTTCACTTGCTGAGCGTTCATCTGAGGCATCCCTCTGTTTGGTCTGGGGGGCCCTCCACGACCTAGAAAACACAAAAAGGGGATTGAATTCTGCAGCAAATCTGGTTAGGTTACAAACAGCCCTAAATCTTCTGGTCTGAACTCAGTCAGGCTTTGTTGGGCTTCCTAAAACACTCTCTCAGCTTCACCACAGCCCAGGGTTGCACTGAACTCCAGAGGCCTCAGCTCCACACCGCGGGGCTTTCAGGGCCAAGGCAGGGACAGAACCCTTCAAACCTCAACTACCACGTGGGCTTTCACTGATGCAGGGCACAGCTTTGATCTACCCTCACTGACAAGGCACTCAAGGCAATGTCTGTATCGAGACACAACACAGTCTCATCACCAAAAACGTACTAAGAAAAAGACCTGAGGAAACAGTGATGGAAATAGAATGTAGAAGCTTAACTACAGCCTCATTCTGTGTGTCGGGTTTATTTCCTAAGGCTTCCATTAATAAAAGACAGTTAAGTAGTTCTGCTAGATCTAAATGTCAACAGCAACTGCTGTTTTAACTTCTTTTCTAAGAATTCCTCATTTAACAGCCAACTAAACTTCCAGCACCAGTTCACAGGACCCCAGCAATTCAAGTCAGCAGGGTCAGCTATGAGGTCAAAGGCAGCTTATTCTGAATTGTGAGCTGCTGAGTAAGGAGTGAAGGTTGCTTTTAATGTGCAGAACTTTTAAAGTGGGAAAAAAAGAATCTTCTACTCAACCCAGAACAATTATTCTCTACTCAGGAAATTACCTCTAGGAGCTCCCCGAGGTCCACTTTGTCCAGAGCCACGTTTGAAGTTTTGTTGATATCCATCCTGAAGCAAAGAAATTTAAAAAGTTACAAAATAAAACCTGGGCATTGTTTTTAATTGCCAGCAACATAAGGACCTTTTAGAACAATATGCAGTGACAAAACACCTGTAACTTCAACACACAACATTTCATTAGTTCCAAATGATCTTCAAAAAATAAATTCTTACTTCCACTAGTGCCTAGCAGCTGTAATAAAATGTGCCGTGACAAATGCTCTCTCCAGTTACAGGATGTGCTGCTCAATATAACTAAGAAATAAATATAAATAGATGCATTTAGTGTTCAACTTCCAAGCTACACAGAGGCAGTTTGGCTTCCTGAGCAATAAAAAGTCCCAGAGGAAGGTGTCACTAACAGCTCTGAGTGCTTTTGACAGGTATTTCCCTCCCCACTGGTAGCTTACCCTCTGGTAGTTTGAGTAATCCCGAGGAGCATTGAACTGGGGCTGTGTGTAGCCACTGTTTGGAGTGTTGGAAAAGGAAGGACGGTAGCCATCGTATCCCCCTACGGAACAGGGCACAAATCTTTCACTTGGAAATCAAAATTGCACTCAATAAAGTTGCACTTAACAAAGCTGCACCTTCTGCTACTACAGAAAGAAAAGCAGTAACAGCATTTTACCTAAACCTTAAAAAAAAAAACAACTCATCCCTTTAGCAAGGGCTGTTTACCTGCAAGTCAAGCAAATGTCTCCAACATCAGGGCTAATATATTATAAAAAAATGAGAATGAACACCTGGAAAGGACTGGGAGGAGGCGAAGTTCAGTGCATTTCTCAGAGTAACCTGAGGTTTGATTTACAGAACATTCAGCCCAGAGCTAAACATGATGCTAGGCAGGATGTGAATGTCCCAGCTGTGATTATTGCATTTACACTCCAATCTGCTGTATTTTTATTACACAGGTTTCTTCTCTGCTCCCCAGCCACAGGAGGGGAAGAGAACATGGAAGACAGTACCTGTGTCCATAAGTAATCCCAGAACACCTGACAAGGAAATCTCTGCCCTATTCTAACATAAACATCTTTGTAACACTGCCAGCCACACATTTAAGGTGCAGGAATCATGAACATTCTCTTATCTATCCAGAACTACACTATCAATTCCCTTGACCTAGTGACTTTTGGACTCCTGTGTTCTTGTACTTCTACATAAGTCAGCCTATTCTCCTTCTGATAAAACACAGAACTATATAAAACACACTGTGGAAACAAAAACCATTTTTGAAATACCAACTGGAATCCAAATTCCTTGCTTGATGAGTGGATACTTCTGCATTTGCTCATACTTGCAGTAGATCCATAATACCTTATTGCAACAAGGATCCGAACACACACTTGAATTTTTTAAGTGGGTTATCTACAACCACTAAGATTTTTACTGCAAGTTTCACTGTCTCACAGACTGGAGAGTACCATCCACTCCAGAGTTCTCTGATACTTTTTACAAAACTTTGTGAGCATCAGCTGACTTTTTGGGGGCTTTGGGGTTTTTCAATCTGTTTTTTTTAAGCAACCTTAACACCATCAGAGTCAGTACTTTACTCTAGTGCTTTCATTTTCAGAATAATCCTGTTCCTTTTTTTTTTTTTTTTAAACCCATATAAACCTCAGTCAAATGGCTTAACAGTTGGAGATAGATATACTGCATTTTACTCCCTGCTGTATATTCAAGCAGAGTAACAAGACCTGGTATTGGTCAGGGGAAAGGACATGCTTTGCTCCATCATCCAGGACTTCACAGACCCGTCACCTGCTCTACCAAGGGCAGTCTGACAACAGCAGGTCAGTTTAACCCTGGGGTGAGGCAGAGCTCAGGCAGTGCTCAGCAGAGGGGCTCACCTCTGAATCCGTTTGCCGGGCCCCTGTAGCCGTTCATGAGGCCGCGGGCCCCGCGGGATCCGCCCCGCGACACCCCTCGGCTGTTGTAGTAAGGCTGGCTGTTCCTGGGAAACCCAGAGCTCTGCTGGGGAGCCTGCTGGTGGTTTCCTGCCACTTGGTGACTCTGCTCCGGGGAACCGTGGTAGGTACCAACCACTGCAGGGGAAAAGGGGCAAGAAGGAGGATAAAATCTGGGTTTCTCTAGGTTCCCACGTAGATCTCTTTAAACCCAACATTTTGTTACAAAGGAAAAGGATGAGGCTCTTTTTCTTTATTTCACATCCAGTACTTGTTAGCGCTTCAGTGGAAAGTGAAGGCAGTGCTGAGAGTAAAACAGCTCTGGACAGAGATTTTTATTCTTTCAAGTTGCTACCCTGGAAAACATTTTGCCTGCTGAATTCAAACCATACCTCACTGATCTCAGCACAAGATTCCAGGCCTTTGTGACCTTACATCAAACTGTGAGAAGCAATCCATATTTGCTCTCATTTCTGGCTTACTATTTCCTCTACACAATGTCACCTCAAATTGCACTGTTTTTTTAAAGCAACCTTAACATCAGCAGAGCCAGTACTTCACTCCAGTGCTTTCATTTTCAGAATAATCCTGTTCATGATTTTTTTTTAAACCCATATAAACCTCAGTCAAATGGCTTAACAGCTGGACAGAGATATACCGAATTTTACCCCCTGTTGTATATATACAAAAAGAGTAACAAGACCTGGTATTGTTCAGGGGAAAGGTCTGCAAGGGAACTTGTAACATGTTTTGCTCCATCATCCAGGACTTCACAGATCTATCACCTGCTCTACCAAGGGCACAAGAATTTTACCTGTCTGGAGTTGTTCTTGCTGGAGATCTGATTGTTCTACTTGGTGAGGTTGATTGGAGAAACTCTGGTTGTAACTGGCCTGGTACTGGTTTTGCTGCTTTAGGGTTTCTGGCTCATTCACAGGAGGAACAGGTGCATTCATGTTGAATACCTGTAAGAGCAGAAATTCAGTTTTACAGCTCTGCAAAGAAGTATCAAAGTCTGAGAAACGTGAAGAAGCCTGTCCTATGTAGCTACATGACTATTTCAGCACAAGGAATGAGCACCAAAGCAAAGGGATGCAGTAGTGATTTCCTACTCACTGTTTGCATGGATTGGAATGGAGCTGCATTGACGTTGATTCCGCTGCTATGCAAAGGCTTGCTGGAGCCAGCCTGGAACACCTGTGGCTGGGATGCAGTGGGAAGTGATGATGAGGATGGGGTCTGGTCTGCATTCAGGGACATGGAAGCCTAAGAATTAAAACAAACAACATTTTAGCAGCTCTTGAGGTACCGAAAATTTAACTTCAAAAACTTTGCTTAAAAAAGAGTGGCAATGCCTCAGCTTCACCTCTGCTAATGACTGTTTTTTGCTTCAGCTCAACAGCCTCATTCACAACAGCATAATGAGGAAAAGCCTAACCATCTTCTCCCTCATTAACCTGAAACACAACTAGAAAAAAACTAGAGGGGGGAAATGAAGAAGTTTCCAGGCTAACTGCTGTGAAAACATAAATCCCACTTCCTAAGCCAACACCACTGATGCTCCCATGCTGATGTTGGCATGCTGCATCCAACTGAACAAACAAGCTTCCAAATGAAAAGTCTTGCTGTGGAGGACTTACTACTGGTCACAGACAGGCTCTGAATTCTGAAATTCAAGGGAACTGAAGCACCCCTATCAACTAAAAAACATGTTATTTATGAAGAAACATAGACTAACATTTGATGCCACCTGCAATGAGAGTTCTTCCCACCTCTGTGAAACCTGACTTGCCTGAATCTGGTCAATTGATTCTTTCTGTGGCCGCTGCTCTGCTGTGTGAGAAGGCTGATACATGGGTTGGGAAGCTGTGTATCCCTCACTTGTAGAAGAAACCAAGGGAACCTGACAAAATAAACCCCAAAGCCCCCAGAAAGTCAGCTGATGCTCACACACAGTTTTGTAAAAACTACCAGAGAACTCTGGAGTGGATGGTACTCTCCAGTCTGTGAGCCAGCAGGTCTTCAAAGCAGTACAAACTAATTACGTTTGAACCACAAAAATTCTGAAATGACACAGCTCCAAGCTCAAACACAAGTGGACAAGGGCTGGCTTCCAATGGCCTGAATTTTATATTTTACAAGCTCTGTTCCCACACAGAGAGCCCAGGGAGAAGTCCAGCCAGCGAAGCAGAGCTCTTTGCACTAAAGGCTGTACTGGGGAGTTGAAGAGGCAATGGATAACTGATGGGAGTGTTCACATCACACTGGAATGTTCCAAAGCCATGAGGAAGTTTAGCTGCTGCTTGCAAGATCCTCAAAAGAATCACTGGTAGTACTGGTTGAGGTAAGGGAAATAAAGGAAAAAAAAATTCATTGGATTAAGTTAGACATCACCTAACAGTAAAATAAGAACTAGTGCAGAGAAAACCCTCTGCCCAAAAAAATCACTCTGTTCCTGCAAGACAACAAAACTGTGGAGAGCACCAGCACTTCAGGAGGTACATGGAGAGGAAACTCAGGGAATAATTCCCTCCCTGCTGTTTCTACATAAATGAGTGACTTAAACCTTGCAGACCTTATCTGGACAGCCCAAAGGAAGCAATTTATACTGCCTGTACTGTGAGAGCCATCATCTAGCCAGAGGTTTTTTTGGACTGCAAATACCTACAGGGATCAGATCCAAGACGGAGACCAGCAGAGTGCTCAGAGATGCCACACATGCTAAATAAAAAATTAGGAACTTCTTCAATTACCAGACAACTGAAACATCTTAACCAGAAAGTGACTACTTCATTTACACAGTGCAGAAGCAAGTTCAGGAGATCCTACTTAAAGCTCAACTGGAAACAGCCCTCAACTCATGCTGATTGCTCTAAACTCCAGGATAAAACCCCAATCCAAGGAAGCAACTGACAGAACACAAACCCTATCCAGTTACTGCATGAGATCTACTTGTGCCCTGACATTCACTTGAACAGACACAGGCTGCCCTATAACCAAGTGGTTTTGGCTTTTCTGTTGCAAATAAGTAACAAACTACCTGCTCCTCATCACCGGAAATTTGCAATGCCTGCAAAGAATGGAACTAGGGACTAGTAATGCTTGTGAGCAACAATGGAAATCACCAATTTCCCAAACTTGGAAGCTCAGCTTTTTCTTAGAGTTTCTCATGTAGTTAGGAAATAAATCCTTTTATAACTCCATTCAGGTCTAATATCAAAGTCAAATCCAAACCTGAATTTACTAAACATTTTACCTGTGTAGCTTCTGGTTGCACAGGAACTTGGGTAGGCTGGGCAAGTCTTGACTCAGCATGAACTGCAGGAAAATAATTTCACTTATTACACAGAAAAATCAAACCTTTTACAGAACAGCATTATTGTCTTCTCTGAGCATTTATGTGAGAGCTGATCATCATGAAGATGATGAAGCCTTAAGCATGGCAGAGCTATACTCAAATTAACAACTCCTGTTTCCATGCTAAGAACCTATTCTCTACTTGTCCAAAATAATCCAAAGCAAAACCAAAGAAGCTTAATATGTTCCATATTTCCAAGCAAAACCTATAATTAAGTGAGAATTGAAGTTTAAAAACAGGACAATATCATTTCTGAGAGGAACACACTTTAACAGGATTGTACTATTACTTGTGGTGACCTTTTTACTATGCAGCAGCACCTGAAGCAGTTCTGAGAGATGACTTGCAGGCTTCCCCAGTATTTCTGTTTAGGATTTACCATTACAAACCTGGAGGGCAAACCATTTGGGGCATGTCCAAACTCTGTGCTGGGTTCATGGGCTGTGCAGATACAATGGCAGGATCAAGCGTTTGGTTCTCGAATTCCAGCATCGAGTCCTGGGAAGAAAAACAAATAATAAAAAAACGCCAATAAAAATCAAATCCACACAGCTATGGGTTGAACATAAGAATGTTTAGAGTACAGAAATACCTGCATGAAGTTGTAGGGGCCCTGCATCTGTGCCATGAGGTCCTGTACTCGCTGTCTCCTGACCAGGGGGTCTGCCTGAGCCACGGCAGTGAGCGTGTGAGGTTCCGGGACGGGAGGAGATGTCGCCTGTGTCTGTTGCTGCAGGGAATTTACAACCTAACAAGAGACAACAACCAACTGCAATTTCAGCTCAATTTCAGCACGGGCAGCACCGCATTCACGTGATTCAGGAGCTCTTGGCGTTTCTGACTTTTGCCTAACTGGTTATGGATGATGGAATTGCTGTAGTGGTGCTGAAGGACAGTATTACATCCTACAGACAGGTCACTACTGGTGGCCAGCTGCTCATCTGAGCACTCACAGGATTGCAGAGTTCACACTCTGCTCTTTCTTCTCTCCACCTGCTCTTTTCTCCACGAAAGAAAGTATTTGTTCAATATTACATGGAGTTTTTTTAGAGCAGGATTTGAGACAGCAATTTATCACCACTTGGAAATTTAAAGGAAGTAGGGGAAGAGTAAGCTTCAGAAATATGTATAAACGAGGAACAATTATTTTCTCACAGCTTTTTGGTAAATCTAAGCACAGTCAGAACTTTTTGGTCTTTGTTAAGACCTCATAATGCTCAATTCTCACAGCCACTGTTATCCTAGCCCCCTGATTTAGTGTCTCAGGCAGCATTGCATGACAAGGATTGCCAGACAGCACCGTGAGGGGACACCAGAAGCCCAGAAGCAAAAGCACAGATCAGGAAGGGCAGGAAAGCTCAGATTTCCCCGACATCCCACATCAACAAAGGAACAAACTGCAATGGGCTTTCAGATAGCACCTGATCAGACAGCAGAACCACCAGCAAAGCTGGACATGGGCACCTCAAACATCCACCAGCAAATAGGTTGAAACCAGACAGTGACAAAGACGGTCAAGCTGCACTTTGATGGCCCCAACCAGTCCCTGACCTGCTCCTTAGGCAGCTCCCATAAGGCAGAAATGGCATTTTCAATGTCAACAAATGCCCTTTAAAAATATCATTGTCTCTCATCATCACTTCTCGATTTCAATGAGCTTCTAACATTACTAACACCCCAGATAAACAGCTAAGCCTTAAAACTTAGTTACACAGGATTTAAATTAGCATACAGGCACCTGAAAGTTCCAAATATTGATGTAAAATACCTGATTCCTTATTAGAACTGTAGAAGACAGATTTCTGTACAGCAGCCATGACAATTCACAAACCAATCCTGTAACAAAGGTCTGAACTTTAAGCCTCACACTGCCACTATCCACCCTCAAAGCCTGCAAACTTCTTTTTCATTTCTCAGAGAAACCTACAGCATCTTCTAACATTGCTACTGCTTCCCTAGATTTCCAAATTTTCTTTGTCCATAGCGTTCTGCACATGCAGTTGGCTCACCAACTCCAATGGCTTGTTCCTTGGGCAAATCCCAAACAGAAAATCTGAACAAAACTAAAAGCTGACCACAACCTACAGTCTTCTTTCCCTTCAGATCCAAACCAGCCCTGGTAGCAATCTACAGAGAGGCAGTTTGACAATTCCCATGAAAAACACACCCTGAGGCAGCTCACACTGGAAACCAAGCACAACTCTGGTCTATGAAACACTTCCTGAATTTCATATTATGGACTGTTTCCAAATTAAGAATTAAGCCCTGTGAGTGGAAAAAATTATCTGGAGCACACATATAGACCTTTTGCACATTACAAAGTTTAAAAACTGAAGAAAAAGTGCAAGCCAGATAGATCATCAGGTGAAACTTGAGTGGTAACACCAGCAGCTACTCATCTCCTGCGTAACTGTTACCAAAAGTGCTCTCAATTATCTGAGCACTACCACTCAACTTAGGGAGTCCAAGTCAACACAACAACATAATATCTTCAAGAAAAAAAAAAGTCAATGGAATCATCGAGAACACACAAGAATGACAAAAATATCCAACATTTTCCTTTTTCACAAGCAGCACAGCAGTGACTTCAGACAGTATTTCGTATTTTACATTATCTTTTTCAACAGTCCTTTTTTGATGTCAAAAAGAGCGGTTTAGGATTTATTCCTTCAGCCTTATTAGCACTACCAGGTGCTCTGACCGAGTACAAACACGGCAGGATGAAGCCACTGAACAGATTTCAAGTCCTGTGAGGTAAGTTAACCTTGTCAGAACTGCCAGACACAATGCAAGGAGACTGACAGGAAACAGGAAAAAAAGTGGAGGAAAGGTAAAACCACACATTTATGGTGCCACAAACCAACAATGAACTTGTATTTTGTCAGTCTGAGATCAGTTTTCAATTCTACAGAAAATCCATCCAACCAAAGTTCCACCATCTAAGACACAGAGAACTTTGTGTACAACCAGACTCAGACACTAATTATGGAAGCAGCAGTTAAAAAAATTTAAACCCCACAAAATAACAATTAAAAAACTCCAGAAACATTACCACCAATAAAGGACATCTTCACCAAAATTACAATATCATATAATCCAAATACACTTGCAAAATTCACAAGTAAATTATTTAATTGAAAACCTATGGAAGGACCATACAAAAAACATACTTGTGAAGACACCAACACTCCTAAACTAGAAACACACCACAGAAATCCTGACTGTGTCACATCTACTTGAGGGTCACTGAAAAAGGGAGGAGTTTATGATATCCTTCCCCCTTTGTGAATGATTATGGTGATCCTCTGAGCAAATGCTCTCTTTCAGATTTCAAAATTCACAGCTATCAGTGTACATTCTGTGTCATGATCTCACCAAAGCACAATTCAGCCACATTCTCCTGACAAAGGAGATTGTGGTACCAGCAAGAATGATTTTACAGGCAGATATTCTCAATTTCCCTTTTTTTATGTTACAGCTGAGAAAATAAAGTTCCTTATTATGAAGAAACAGGTTTCAACTTTAATTTTTTCTAAATTATCCCTTTCTACGATGTCCAAGATATTGGGACAGAAAGGGCAATTGAAGCACTCATTCTTTGAACTGTCCTACAAAAACAAAGCTGATCCAATTCCAGATTCAGCTGGAAATTATGAGTTTCTGAAATCTGTCTGATACCAAACTACAACCTGAGTTTTGTCTTTGTCCACACTCCTTATATTAAGAACTACAGAGAACTGAACCACTCTGGACACTTGGTAGAAACACAGACATAAAATGGGTATAATTGAAGCTAATCCATCATTACTTTTAAAATGGTGTACCTTGTAAGAATACTCAAACCAAACTTTAATGTGAGATTAGAGGGTTTCTTCACTTTTTAAAGATAATTCTTAAAACACATTCAGCAGCAGGGGGTAGCAGTGATAATTTAAGAGTTTTTAAAGCAAGGAAGTGAAATACTATGACAAGGAACTACCAAACTCCTTCACATACATGGCAAAGCTGTCTACTTAGTTTTAGAAGCCTCAGACCCATCCTCAGTATTATTAAATCTCTTAGTGATCTTCAACACTGTAAAACAGGAATTCCAGCCAGACTCAATGTAAAATCAGCCTGATTGGTTTATCAGATCAAAACAGCTGCTCTGTTTTTTCAGCACTTCACGAGATGATGAACACTTACTCCACTCCTACACTTAAAAACAGCCCAAAGGCACCAAGAAAGTCAAAAAACCCGACCACCTGCGATTAGCTGCTGCAGAAGGCTACAATCAATCACAAATGAACTCTCCAGCACCTGAAAGAAGCTGCTCACACTTGTTTTTAACAGACAGATACAACTTTAACTCCAACAGACCAAACTTGTCCTTTCCCATACACGAGGAGCACAAACTCCAGTGCAATAAAAACACGGACTTGCACACGTAGCAAAGTGTGAGTGCAAATCACCCCGGTGGGAGTGGATCCCAACACCAGCGCACCACAAACACCACAAGTGAACAGCCACTCAAGTGTGAAGCAGTTACAAGGGAGATACTTGAAGAACTCTAGTTCTGGGAAGCAGAGACATACATACACTACACACAAGCGAATTGTAACATCAAATGATGCACGGAAGCAATCTGGAGTAGGCATTAGTTGAGTTCCTCATTTTCAGCTCCCTCTCCAGGGACCTGCACCCCACTTGTCAGCAGCTGGGTAGATAAACTTTCAAGTTGTACATTTGCAGCTAAGTTCTCCAAAAAGAAAAAAAAGACTTCAAAAAAAAGTCTTTAAAGTTGTTTTAAGCATAAGACTTTTAAGTCCTGTTTTCCCAAGCAAGCCACTAATGAAGAGAAGCAAATTCTCTGCAAGACTAAATAGGCTTTATTTCTTTTTAGTTTAGGTACTCCTGAGCTAAGTATGTAATTAAAAAATCGAGTAGTGAGTCCAAGCCTACTTAAATACACGTATTTTTTTATGTATTGGGGGAGAAGGGATGCAATACTAAAACCTGTCATGAATTGTGAGCCAGCAGAAACAGGGATTGCAATTTTACCTGCAGTGCACAAGATCTTACCTCAACCGTTTCAACTGTCCACTCATCTACCTGTTCCTTCTCACTACTGCTGAACTGAGTCTCTGCCATGAATTGTCTGTTTACATACTAAAATAAAAATAAGAAAGGGTATGAAAGTAAAAGTAAGTGGCATTGAAGGTATACAAAATGACAGTCTTTCAGTGAATAATACCTCAGTTGATTCAACTTCAGCTGGTTCAGTAAATTCTTCTGCTGGATCGGGTTCTGGAAGGAAAAGAAATAAACTGTTTATGTGGGAAAAACCAAATAAAGAAAACCCAAAATAACAACAATAAAGATCCCAGCCACCCTCATGTTACAGACCTAGAAGATACAAAGTTAGATGAGAAAATCTCGTGTCTCAATATTAGGAAGAAATGTCATGGGCATTAGCAGAGAATCAGCAATAACAAATATTCTCATAGCTTTGAATTGAAAAGGAAAAAAACCCCAATAAATTCTCACTGGGGAGAGTTATGTTCAGCTATGCCCTCTCCACAAAAGGGAAAAATGTCCTGAATTGTCTTAAAACTGGATACAACATTCCCAGATTTTTTCAGTATGTAATCACACTGCCTGCCTCAGCAACTGCTCCCTTCTAACCCAGCTTAAACTGGTGGGAACCACTGAAAAAATGGGAAAAGCCTCAGGCAGCCAGAACTTTCATCCTGGACTGTTTCAGTACTGGAGATGAACACTGCATTTGCCATTTAATCACTCTGAGGACTGCAGAGACAAGACAGAACACCCCAAACATGTCAGTCACAAGGCATCTTCCCCTCCTCACCAGCCTCTGCTGCGGTGTCTTCTACTGCAGGTGCAGGTGCAGCCTCCTCTTCCTCACACAGCCCATTCTGGTGGTTGTGGGTGCTGTCAAAGTAACTGGTCTGAAGAATCCGTTCAACAACCTCCTTCAGGGCTTTATCTGGGAAAATGGAACAGAGAAACATCAGCATCACCTCAGTCCTCATCATCTCCTCCCTCCTTCCTTCCTAAAGATCACATGTACATTTTATGACTCTTTTGCTGGGAAGATGTTGCTCTCCCAAGCCAGTCCATGACCACTACAGGTCCAGGATTTCTTCTCTTACTGGGTCACATTCAATAAATCCATAAATAACCCACTGTCATTCAGAAAAATCTGAAGGGAAAGAAGGATCTTAAGAGTACACACAACTCTTCAGAAGCTTTGTGGAGCGCTTCACAGTGAGGTCCAGTTTATGAATTTAATTACTAGACTTTTATTCCTGTTACTTAAACCCATTGCTCTAAGACAATTTCTTCCAAAACGACTGGCAATAAGAAGAAATCTACACAGGCATCACCTGATTCATGAAGGTTCTTCCCGGGGTGAAATGGCTCAAAAGAGCCTTTGTAAGCAAAGAACACTTGCCCTCAGTGCCTCAGATGAATCCTGGGGCATCTTAACCCAAGCCATCAGCCCCACGGGCAAAGCAGCATTGCTGCCTGCCTAGGCCAGGTATTTGGGAATTATTTCCATAAAAAAGCAGTCTGGCTGGCATGGTCACCCCCTGATGTGCAGTTAATCGATGAAAACAGGCAAAAACCACAACACTGTTTTTTTTTGCAGGAGTTAAGGGGGGGAGAACATCCCACTAAGGAAGGCCATGCCAGTGTATGTGTGTCACCTTGCTCACACCCAGGCTTGCAGAAAGCAAAGAGCTGTAACTGAGCACCAGCAGCAGCAGAGTACTGCTGAAATAGCAGGAACGGACTGAGCTTCCATCCTGAGTAATGCTGAGCCAGTATAAAAAAGAAAAATACCACACACTGAATACAAACTTCACAAGGCACTGTTACAGCCCAGCTAAGAGCTGAGAGAATGTAGTTCCTCCAAGAACTCAGAGATAATTAATGCCCAAGTTCTCTTCCATCAGATGTGCGTTTTAGTTCAGGCACAAATTCAGGGTGCTGTCTCTTCATGCAGACACTGTACTTACAAGTTGTTCCACAAACTGGTTTTTCCTTCCCTTCCAGTAAGTCCCACAGGTGAACAGATGCTTGCTCATACTGCTCATTCAACCTTAAAAATTAATTAATAAGAGTTAATTTCTTACCGGGTCTTTAAATTACCATACTAAATACATTGTTAACTGACTGGCAATTAGAAAGAGGAGCACTTTGCTGTAACCCTACCTCACGTTCATGTCTCTTTCAGGGTAAACCAGCTTATAAAACTCATCCAGCATTGTCAGTTCCTCCTCTGTCAGCACTGGCACCCCGTTGGACCCTTGTTTGAGGTCGCTGCGCACTTCATCATCCCCCAACTTCTCCAGAATGAACTGCAGCTCCAGCACAGTCTTTAAACGCTTCTGCTCAGCCTCCTCTCGCATCAGCTGCTCCCTACGAGCTGTCTTCTTTATTGTTTTCTGGATCTGGAATGGACCCAAGGGAAAAACAGTTAGGAAATGTCCTTGATTGCTAAGGAAATGTACAGAGGAAGGCAAAGGAAAAGCCTAAGTGTTGGGGCAAGAGCAGAGCCCAAGTGTTGGGGTTCTTCCATTTGGAAAGGCTTGGGTGATCCAGATTTTTCACACTGGCCAAACAGGGAGCAGGAACAGGGAGGTTATTCACCATATCCCATGATAGCAGGATGCATTCAGTGGAACTACCAGGAGAGCAGTTTAAAACAGATGAACAAAAGTACTCTCTGTTTTGTCCACGCACCACAGGAGGGAACTCACGGAATGTTTTGCCATGAAAGGCTGGGGAGATACACAGGATCAGCAAGCTCAAAAAAGGATTTCAACAAATTCTTGGACATGAGACATCCCAGGGAACAAGCACGTGCATCCACCGCAGCATTCCCAGTGCGAGGAGCAGGGATGGAGAGGATGACACATCATCAGCAGCCCTGTGCTCTGAACTGAACCTTCCACAGGACAGGTCTAAATGCAGCACCACTCTGAACCCACAGGATGTTTCTTCCACTCTTCATCTTAATCCAAGCATCCAGCATCCCAAGTTCAGCTGCTGCACTTTGCAAATTTAATATTCTCTTCCAAAAAAAAAAATCTATCGCGACGGTAACTTTCTCACTTGAAACATCTAAATTTCATTTTTAAAAATCGAAGATATCTTAAATCAACTAACTCAAGTCATGAAAAACTGCAATCAAGTTTGAAAGCAGAGCACCAATCTGGTACTCCTGCATTCACTGGCTTCTTTCAGCAGTCAGCTGATCAGGGAAACACTTCAGAACAGACTTGCCCAGAAAAGGACATTCTCCATTACTAACATTCCATAAACACAGATGGAACTGTGACGCCAGAAAATAAAGGAACAGGTTGGCTTAGTCCTATAAATTTGTTTACCAACACAGCCAACGTAAAAAGCAGTTTATAACAAAAGGATGCTGCTGCCCTTGCAACCATTCCAGCCTGTTCACAAGCTAAATACACTCCTTAGAGCAGTCAGCTCTATTAACATCCACTACTCAACCAACTCCTCCAATGCTGCTGCTCTTCCCACAACTCCCAAATGTTTAGAATTTAATTCTCCATCACAGTATTATTCTGCATCCTTGATAAAACACCAACCCAGAAGATTACCAATTTCACAGTATCCAGTTAATTTATCCATTACAAAACCAATATTAGTTGTCCCATAATGTCGTTTCAGATTGTATTATTAAGAAATGAAAAGCCCTATGAAATCCATTTAAGATGATGTTACCAATGGCAGCAGGTGACCACATTTAATGCTGCATGACAGGCCTGGCCTGTGAGCACTGTTTTCATGTGCTTTGTCAGAAAATTACATTATTCTTGTTTCCATACGTTTGTTTAGTATATCAGAAACTCTTCAGAAAACCTGACACCAACTAATACAAAGGACAGAAGAGAACAGTCTAACATACAAGAAATCAAGGGCAATTCAATCCTGTAAAGACAGGTGACTCCTGCCTCAGTGGAAGTGTTTCAAGTGTTTGGATAACCCACATGGCAATGCTTGATCTTTACTTACATCTTGGCTCAGAGCCATGAAACTCCTCTGCAGTTCCTTAGCAAATTCCAGATTATTTGTCACTTCCTGGTATTTTGACACTGCATCCTTAAAAAAAAAAAATAAATCCAGAAATGTAAACCATCAGCATGACAACAGAATATACACTTCCAACACATGAATTCCCATTTTTTAGTTCTGAAGCGAGACACTGCACCCCTGAATGGGACTGCAACTCTGCTAAGGCAAACTCAGATTTTCACAAGATATCAAAGGCTTGTGTATGTCCTTGGGGCCTGCAGTTTCCTTATGTATGCTAAACGTATATAAAAGTATGCCTTTATGTGCTCACATGAACGATGGACTGGTTTCAAGCTTGGCTGTGGCCAGTTCCTGACAAAAAACTAATTAACAACTGGGAGAACGTGGGACAAGAACAATCTGGCAACTCAGAACTGCTCAAGAGTTTGGGAATCAATGCATTGCTATCTCCTGTCAGAGTCAAAATCAGAATATACAGAGCATAATGTCCCCTTCTCCAGAAATCTTTGCTTTTGCTGTCTTATTAAACCTAACACTCTGATCTGCACCAAAGCAAACCAAATTCCTCAACCCATTTGGTAGTACAGAGAAATTACATCAAATCAGAACCAATTCAGGGGGATACGGCTGAGACATTTCTATTCCTGCTGCGACAAAATAATGGATTTTCCCAAACTAAGAAGATTTTTACCAAGCCTGGTAGTCAGGCTTCACAAAAACCATGAGCTTCCCTCCTCAAGATGATGTCAGTTCTCTACCGTGGTTTATCTTCACAGCAGGCCATTACAAAATAAAACCACACAATTCTGTGATATTTCAGTTTTCAGCTGGCACAGAATCATCAAAGTGAAGATGAAATCATCCAAGGGACCAAGGGAAGCAGCTCATTCTTTTTAAGTGTCAACAGCTGCGATAGTTGGAGGGTACATTTTTTTCCCCTTCACTTTCTCAGTGTTAAAAAATCATCAACAAAACACTGTTGATTACTGAGCATCTGGAGATCTCTTCAAGTATCAATGTGCATGTTTGCACCATACAACTGAATTTAAATTGATATTTGCTTTTTATTTACTACGACTGCAAAACTGCTGCTGAATCAAGCTCTACAATAACCTACTTTAAGAACCAGCCCCAACAAGGAGAGAAGCAGCACAAAACTCCTCCAAACAATTTAACAGAGATCTGGTTAGGATTTTATTGGTTGTTATTACCAGTTGATCTTGATTCAGACGTTCTCCCTTGTTCATTCGTTCCTGGTAATCATCAAGTTTGCTCTGAAACAAAAGAAAAATGCTGTTATGAAGAGGCAAAAACCAGTTTAGAGCTTCTTCTACTTGTGCTAATAAAATTATTCAGTGTGAGATTACAGTACAGAGACTCTACCATGTTACACAAGCACATAACTGTCCTGTGGAAGAGTACATCAGAAAAATTGTCTTCTGGGTTAAAATGTAAATATTTCCCCAAGAAGCAAATATTTTTATCTTGTTTATTTGGCTATTACAATGTCTTCATGGCTAGTTGGAATTTTCAAAGAAATTCACATTCCTCCTAAGGGGAAAAGCACTCTCAATGCACATTTCCTTCAGTCCCAACCCCAGAGAGCTGAACTGAGGGCTGAGGTAGAGCTTATCACTACAATACCAAAAACCTGACTGCAAAGCCCCACTGTCAATGCTATTAAGATTCAGAACTACCACTTAAGATAGTTGTAAAGAATTTTAAACAGTTTCTAATCCTCTGTGCAAGAATGCCCACCAACACAATTCGTATTAATAGCTCTAAAATAGTTTTGTTCAAGAGCGTGAGGATTTTTTTCCCACTGGAGGAAACTGAAAGAACAATCATCAGGCTACTTTTCAGCAGGAGCAGTTTTCTCATCTGCTCAAACAGAAAGCCGTGTACAGGAGTGGCATCAGCCAACAGCAGGTAAAACTCCTGTGTGCCCCAGTGACAGATCCCACAGTCTAACCACAAAGGCTCTTCAAAAGGAAGCAAAGCTTCTAAGGATAACACACCTAATTATTAAGCTGCTTTCACCGTTTCTATATTATCACAAATTACTGTACTTTGAATGAAATTTGCCGTTATCTAATTTTAAAGATTATTAAAACGAATCCTTAACAATCATCTTCCCTCCCAATCTAGGATAACAAAACATGAAAAGCAGGAGAACACTTAATTTTTTTTGGATGTCAAAGAATCAAAACGCTGATGCCACCACTATCTCTCAAGAGTTTACATTTGCCACTGCCACCTCTTCTGGTTGCTCTTAGTTCCAGACTTTTCAGTTGAAATGTTTTACTGATATTTTTTCTAGTTAATTGAACTTCTATGCTCAAGACTTTTTGGAAGGATTAAAGTCTGTGGAACAGTTTACCAGGCAAGCTCCTCTTCCAAAGGACGCCCACCAAAGGATGTATTTGATGCCCACCATTATTTCCTGAGCCCAAATCACCCCCGTGAGGCTTGGCCCTTTTGATGTCACCTTTGGTGCCCACACTTTGGACCTCTGCAAGTCCTCCAGGTCAGACAGAACATTTAACTACTTCACCCGCCTAGGCAAAGCCAAAGCAAGAACTTGCAGAGCTCCAAAAATATGTTCCTGGGAATTTCACACTGGGGACAGAAACTACACGGTGACAGTTGTTAAATGCAGCAGCCACAGTTTGTAACAGATCAAAAAAGTAGCCCTGGAGAGCTTCTGGCACACTGCAAATCTATCTCAACAGGAAGTAAGGTCAGGTTACTCTTCTCCATCCTGATCTCAGAGCAGATGACGATGACATGCTTGGACAATCACAGGACAGTCCCTTGATTTGGGAGAGGGTGGGTGGCTGAGCTGTGAAGCTAAAATGGAGCTGAAAGAGCTGAACCACTGCAGTGCCCCAGCACAAAGCCAGGTCACCCCACACCTCTGATGGTTCAAATCCTAAAGCAAAGTGGCTTTGCAGACAAGGAAATTTCAAAGGCAGTTCCTACTTGCTCAAGTCACCAGCTCCCCTGCTGCAGATTACAATTCCCTTGGTCACCCTCATGCAATTGTTTGTGAGGCTGCTCAGTAAACAGACTGCAAACACGGGCCAGCGTGAACAGGGTCTACAAAAACGCATTAAAACAAATTCCGTGATCCAGTTTCCAACACAAACCCATAAACAACAACAGTAAAACAAACTGGGTGGAACGCTGTATTCCAGAGAACTACTTTGTGTGACTTTGTTGAAGAAAACGTATATTGCAAAATTACACAGCGAAACACAGAATCCATTTTGGTGGCTGCGGGCATAAGGGAAGGAAGAGACAAAAATATCTTAAATAACTACAATTTTTTCTGTATACTTTTGCCATGCATGGCTGGTCCTTTCAGATTAAGACATCGCACTAACATACTGAACAATGCACAAGCTTTTTCTTGAATGGTCAAATATTTTAAGGTCTAATGTAAATGCTTTGCTTATTTTTATTCAACTAAAAAGCCAAGGGTAATAGGTCTCTTTCTGTTAGGAACAGAAGAAAAGTTACTTGTCTTCACATTTACTTCTTTAAAAATATTCCTATTGGGAAGGTAAAAGCAGAGGAAGGAAAGCCCTGTCAGCTGCAATGCAGAGGACAAGCCAACGTGCATTCAGTTAAATGTTACCACAAAGATTTCGACTGCCAAGTAAGCGTTTTTCTATCATTGCAAAGACGCTTTTCAGATCCAAAGCTGCATCACACAGAAATATTCAGTAAAATGCCTCCCTTTGTAATCTGCACCGTCAACTAACAGCAATCCAAGAGCAGCATTAGAGCTGTAAAACAACTGCAGTGAAACTCCTGCTCAGGAACCTACTGCAGTGCCTGCAAGAGGGGAAGACTCTTTCCATCTTAGCCCTCCTTACACAACTTCACCCTCACTCCTCACACAGAGATCTCTGAGCACGAAAACCAAACCAGCAGGAAAAAAAAATAATCCAGTGGCAAAGTGAGCACATGAATTCTGTACTGAACAGCTCATGAGTCAGCAGCTCCCAGGTCTGCAGGCAGCAAGCTAACCTGCTTCAGCTTTTTTCCACTGAGATACCTGAAGTATTTTGGAGTTTCCTGAGGGAAAAGCACCACAAACAGGCTCCTGGGGCTGTGGTGTTCATTGCTTAAGTATGCCCTGGATTTTACTTTAATAGGAATCCAAAACTGAGTTACTTTATTGCAGTAATAGTCAGTTCTCTTCACCTCCTTTGAACTGTCTCAAAAATGTCATCCTGAAGTGGAAACAAAAAAATGCAGTTACAGGGCATTGCCCTCCAAACCAACCCTGGATATAGAAATGCCTGACCACTGAGCTGCCACTTCCAGTGCTCTGCTACAAACTGGATCACTGGAATCATCAGATTAAAAATAACCCTTAAAAAAGGGGGTCAGGAGCAGGAGGGAGGCTCTATATTTAACCAGATAATTTCAATGCTATGGTTCTACCAATTACAGCAGCACAAGTGTGCACAACAAGGTGCAAGGGGACAAGGTAACCTCTGTGAACAGCTGGAGTAAACCCTGAGTAATTCAAACTCTACCACAAGCTAAGAAAAGATGGAAAGGACATTCCAAGTCTGTTTCCTGAGGTATCTCAAAAACTGAATGTTTTTGACAGCTCAAAAGCAATTAAGATAATCCCAAATTTAAAATAGCTGTGTAATACAATTTGCATTGAAGCCAAATAAATTCCAAGTTACAAATCAGAAGTTTATGAACCTGTTTTACGTCTCTACATGGTAATTTGTCTGCCCTCCACCATCACCTCCACACTCAGCCATGGCTTTGCAGCAAAAACTGTCCAGAAACCACCAAAAAAAGCCACAAACCAAAACCAGTCTGCGATTTTCTCAAAAAAAAAAAANCCAACCAAACAAACAAATAAAAAAACCCAGAAAAAAATTAAAATGTAAAACACTAAGCAAGGAAGTTCAGAACCTCTCAAAACTCACCAGTTCTGAGAAGCTCTTTCAGTCCTGAGTTGGAACCAGGAAGATGGAAGGATAAAATAACACCAACACTCCAGAACACAAAACATTTACAGGTCTTCTGTTTAAACTGAATTTATTTTTGGAATAGCAGTTGTAGATATTCTGATGGGTGGGTTTTCCCCCACAGTCTGGGAAGTTTGATCCTTTATTAGAAAATGTCTGCATAATGTATCGCTTTTTAAACAAATGACAAGGACACATCAATCCTGAGACTGCAGTTAACCCCAGAGGGGAAAAAAACTTCCTCAGCAACCAGAATTAAATCACACAAGAGTGGAACCCCAAGTTCTGGTGAATGCACAGAGATGTTCTTTCCAAATCACCACCACACAATTTCCTACAGAACCACTCTGAATTTACAGGGAAGTCGACTACATTGTAGGAGACCTGGATTTTGCTCTACACATAATTTTTGTTCAAAAAAGTTACTTTTACAAGTGAATTCTAGAACATAAGTGTGTCCCTCCCAACACATTCTGCGTGTCTTTTTCTTCTGAAACAAAACTCATGATCCAAACCCCAAAGCAGCACGTGAAAAACTGAAACAAGAAGATGTTTCACAGCTCCTTGGACTCATCATACATCCAGTTAACTGAACTCGCTGTGAGACAATCCCTATTCTACAATAACCACCAAAAAGCAAAACAGACCAGGCTGAAACCTCAAAGCACCAACCACCACAGGATTTCACAGATAAACTTCTGGGGTTTTCAGACCTGAAGCCTGATACCCAAAATTCCAACTAGGAAATATTTCAAAGAAAGATTCAGGCTATTGATAAATCATCTCAAATTAATTTTATGATTTGTTCCCAGAGGTAAATGTCAAACCAAGCCTCACCAGGAGAGGTTCTGGAGCCACTCACAAACTTGGAACATCCAAGTGGCCCAAATCATGGACAAAAGCATTGAGAGAGCTACCAATGAGCAGCTGCAAACTTCCTGCTCCCAGAATGGAAAACTGATCCCAGCTTTTACTACAAGTTCCTGCTTCCCATGGGAAATCCAACATTTTACTGAACCAAGTCACGCCAACTTCAAATGTCCATCTGCTGTTCCCAGAGAGTTCCTGTGATCTGCTCCTTCGGCACCCCAGCCAGGGTTACAGTCGGGAGGAAACTCACACGAGCTGATAAAGTGACAGCAGCTCAGGTTACCAGGCACAGGCATCGTGTGCCATCTTTCCAACGCCACACACCAAGCTCACATCAAGGTTTTAAGCTCACATGTTACCCTGTGAACATCTGCCCATCCCCTAACCCACGTGTTAGCAGAGAATTATTTTGGCCCTTTGGCAGAACGTTTGTTTGATGAACTGTTCTTATGTGGCTCATGCTCTATTACACAAGCTGAAAGCAAAAATAACTGGGTTGTTTTTTTTTTTCATTCAGCCCTGAAACAAAACCAGAGTTTGATCTACACTCGATTGGCTTAAAATTTGGAAAGGATTTTCCCCTCTAAAAACAAAAACCAGAAGAGCCAGAGAGAAGGAGAAATTGAAGGTGAAATATTTTCTCCTAGGGAAGGTGGAGAGGTGGCAGGATTCTAACCCCAGACACCTGACAAACACCTGGAGGAGTCCAGGCAACTTTCAAATTAATTAAGCTTGTCAACATGAACTGGAGTTGCACATCTGAAGGTCCTGGAGAGAAAATATCCCTTTGATTTCCCCCTTCCATGCACACACAAACATCTTGTCCTCCAAGAACATAGGATAGCATTCCTATCTTTCCCAAATACAAAGAGATGAGGGGAACACAGACGCTTTCAGGCCACGTTTTCACATCCATTTCTGAACAGCAGTTCAATTTATCCCAGTCCCTTTTGACACAAGCAATACACATACCTTCAAACGAGGTCACGTTTAAGAAAAGAAAATGAAAGTGTAACTAATAATCCAGTGTTTTTAGTTTATACAGAAACATTCAAAATAGTGCAGACCAGAGTTATAAATACTATTTCCATTTGTATTTTGGTAGGCACATTATTTTATCCCCTGTGTTTGGAGGTCACCATGAGTAACTTCACTCCAAAAATTCAAATTTTTTCATGAAGAGTGATCTTTACTAAAACCTGCACTCTCCTTTTATTTAAAACCTAAGACGGGACCTCTTCCAAAACAATCATTTTTTATCCTTCTGAAACGTGTGACTAAGTGTATTTTTGTGTTCATTCTGTGACACAAAGCTCTAAAAATCATCTCCACTGGCCTTCGTTAGCAGCTGCTGACAAAGGAAGGATTAACTATCCAACCAAGCACAAGTTCCCAGCGAGATTTACTGCATTTCTCACCCACTCCTGCCTGTGCAGTGCCCAGCAACATTTTACTTCCTGGATGGTTGGGAAAATTAAAAATATATTCTTGTCCCAAGATGCGAAATGTAAGGAAATCCCGAGGTGTACAACGAGCTTTGATTTCAGACACAAAGCATGCAATGCTCTCTTCCTTACAGAGCATTATTTACTACAGAACTCAATTCCCCCACCAAGGGAGAGGCTCAAGCCCACAGATGAGTTACTCTGCTTTAATACACCAAAACCCATTTCTCTCCTGACTTTGGCAGCACTTAGGAGTCCTCCTCCTTCAGGAAGTTTCAGAACTTCAGCCCATTAACACTTAGGAATCTTTGACCTTTAATTAATCAGTGAGAGCCAACATGGAGCTTTTCCTTTTTAAGCCCCAGCCAACCCTTGCATTTTCTTTAAGCCCACATTGCTCAGCACAGAATACCCAAAAATTAAATGCTTTCAGTCATTTTCACAGGACGTCTTTCAACAAAAGCCATGTCCAGAAAAAAAGGGGCACTTTGTCCCCTCTGTTCACTTGGTAGAGCTGAAACTCCACTCAAATAGAATGGAATGGCTAAGGCAGGTGTAAATTAGGTGTAAATAATTTAAAGGTAAATAAAAACACAGCTCCCAAGGAAAGCTGACCCTCACACCAGGAACACTGTGCTTTATCCCTCTTGACTACTCCCAAATACTGAACAGGTCACAATGTTCACCTGCTAATCTTAATTTTTAAAATACACGTTTTTAACATCATAAAAAATTATTTTCAGAGGGTTTTTTGTGTATGTTGGGTAAAACACTTAAATCCCAAACAATTTTTTTTTGTATTGGAACAACTAGAGACAGAAAAGATCCACTCTCTTTCTAGAGATCAGGACCAGTATTGGTTGTGCAGATATTCCTGTGGATTAATGCCAAGTTAAGGACAGACATCTTGTCCTGTCTACACACAACAGACAGACATGGAGCAAAAGCTCCTCTGATTCTAAAACTTACCTAAAAGGTCCAGGCTTGCTGCTTTCTGCCATGTCATTTTTAAAAACCAGGAAAACCCCACACCCAGGTTTGAGGTGGGAAGCTACACTGTACACAGTGCGTTTATACAGTGTATTATTGATATACAGTGTATTATTTACAGGTAAAGCACAGCTCTTTACAACCCACCTGTACAGAAGAATTTACTGGGAATATTTCCACCTGATACAATATGGAACACTACGAATATGACTAAAAGTGCCAGTTAAAAAATTAAATAGAACAGTTACTGTGCTTATTCACTTCTAAAAAGAAAAAGATATTCAGAGCTCCGGCACAAACATAAAATTATTTTTCTTTAATTTTAGCTTGGCACTGCGGTGCTTTGAGGCAAGCCTTGAGCCTATGTATTAGTTCTTTTTCTGATGGACACCCCACGCTCTGGAGGTTGTAAAGCCCCGCGAAGCTCATTTAATCTGCCACCACCGAGAGGGTGCAAAAAACACTCCGCGAGTAACCACGACACCCTTTTCCTCCTGGTGCCACAACTCGAACCGTCCCAACGCCACGGATTGAGTAGCTGCTCTTTCTAAAAATAACCCGTGAGAGGCCGCTTCCAGCTGAGCTCAGGCTCCCAAAGAGTTGAGCTTAGGGCGATGGAAAGCGAGCGGTGACACTGGGGCGGGGTGGGGTGGCCCCGGCTTTGTGCGGGCGGCACAATGAGCTCCGCCGGGGAGGCCGCCATGTTACAGCTCCGCGTCCATGTGCCCGGCACCGGGGGCACCGCAGCCTCTGCCCGCCCGCTCCGCCGGGCACGGGGGCACCGGGAGCGCTCCGGCCACCGCACGGAGCCGGGGATGTGGGGAGCCGAGCCCCGGGACGGCGCGGCTGGGAAAGGCCCCGCCGCGGGGAACAAAAGGCGGAAGGAGGGGGAAGGGGAAGGGAGCAGCGCCGCCGAGGGGGCTCCGGGCAGCGGGGGCGAAGGGGGGGCGGCAGCCGCGACCCCTGCGGACTCTGCTCCGCGGCTCGGGGAGAAACCGGGCCGGGTCCCGGGGCGACGGGAGGGCGGCGGAGGATGGGGCAGGGGGACCCCGGGAGGGGAAGGGGACAGGCCGGGGGAGCGGCGCTCGCCCTTCTGGAACCTTCCAGCAGGCGGCCTCTGGGGGCCACGCCGGGAACAACCCGGGAGGGCTCGGCGGAGGGCCCGGCGCAAGGGAGCGGAAGGGAAACAGGCCGGACCGGCTCGGGGGCAGGGGCGGCCGGAAGGCGGGGGATACCCGGGGTGGGCCGGGGTCTGAGGGGACCTGGGGATCACCTTCTTCTTCTCCAGGTTGCGCAGCTTCTTGTCGATCACCCCCAGGATCTGCTTCATGGCCTCGGTCTGCACCGTGGTGATGTTCACACCCGCCGCCGCCGCCGGCGGGGCCGCCGCCGCCGGGGCAGCCTCGCTGCCCGGTCCCGCTTTGCCGGTGCTGCTGCCGGTGGTGCTGCTCGCCATGGTGCTGTTGGTAGCCGAGGGCATCTCTGTGAAGGAGGGAGGGAGGGCGGGAGAGAGACAAGAGAGCGGAGAGAGCGGCGGGCGCGTCGCGGGGGGAGCGCGGACGGCGGGGAGGCGCGGGAGCGCGCACGCGGCCGCGCGCGCACGGCCGCACCTGCCCCAACGCGCGCGCCGCGGAGCCGCCCCCCGCTCCCCCCCCCAAACCCGCCCCTCCCTCGGCGCGCGCGGGGCGGCGGTCACGTGACCGCGCGGGGCGGCCGCCTCGCGCCCAACGGTCATTTTCCCTTCACGCTCCCCTTCCCCCCATTCCCGCCCCGCTCGGGCTGTCCGGAGGGGCCGCGCCGCCCTCCTCACCCTGTGCGCGACTGAGCCCGGGGGCGGGGGGGGACACGCTGCGCTCTCTCTCGCTCTGTAGGAATGGCCGCCTCAGCCACGCTCCAGCCTCGCCGGCCGCGCTGCTCCTGCTACCACGGGAGAGAGAGAAGAGAGAGAGAGGGAGGGAGGGAGGGAGCGGCGGCGCGCACGCCGGCGCGTAGAGGCGAGGCGGCGCGGGAGCGCGCGGGGTCCTGGCCGGCCCGCGGGTGCCCGCGGAGAACGCCTGAGCCCGCGGCGGCAGCTGCTGCACGGGCCGGGCGGAGGAGGCGCGGCGCGGCGGGTCCTTCGGGCGCGCGGCGGGCGCCTCAGCGCCAGACACAATAGTGCGGCGTCCCTCGGAGCCCCGTCGCCCCTCCCGCCTCCTGTTCCCGGCACAAATGAGGCTCCAAAACGCCTTTTCTGTGCCCTGGAGCGAGTCCCTGAGCCGTGGAAGCGCATCGCGGCTGTAATTGAGCCCTAACAGCCGCGGTTCAGTCGCCGGGAGCAGTTGCTTCGTTTGTCTTTCAGGCTGGGATTTGCGTCTCCAGATGCAATCCCTCTATATCCCTACGATCCCCGCGTAACATGTTTGATTTTAGTCCTGCACGTTTCGGTCACAAAAAGCTACCACCGCTCAGCAAACCTTTACTTCTATGCGAGCAATTTATTATTTCGATATTAATTATGTCAATAAATAAAATATGACATCGGGGTTTCTGTCAGGCAGAGGGAATTTCGGGATGAATACTGCTGCTTAGTGGGGCACAGCTGGAAAATGAAATGCCAGTGCCTTCAGCAGGCTGGGAGCTAAATGGGAAAGGATTTGGTATTTATTGAATTGTCCTCCTGGAATTAATGGTGCGAGACTTTAGGACATGAAATCCCTGAAAATCCAGTCCATGGCGTTTGCACATGGACATTGTAAATTCTGGTTATAATAAGACTGTATTTGCACCATTGTTTTTTAAAATGGTTTTATTTTTCTTCTTTGGTGTCTTTATTCGTGGATCCACACGATCGATGGCATTGAAAAGAATAAAAAAAGCCCAGTTCCTTGAACAACTGGGCCGACCTGATGGTTCCCCATCACCAGAAGGGAGATGTCCCATGGCCCTTCCTCACCAAATCCTTGCCCTTGTTTCCATCCTGGTTCTTGTTCCCCAGGAGTTAATTCAAGCTGATAATCCAGTTAGAAATTGGTTACTCTATGGTCGGATTTCCCCCCTCCATTCTATCTGTAAATATTGCTCCTTGTGCTTCTGCTTTCCGCATATCCCTTGCATTTTTTGGAGCAGCTCAGTGCTTAGTCGTTTTGTATTAGATATTTGCTTTACAAATCACCTCGTTTTGCATAACAGGTTATGGGACATGTAATAAATCACCCATTCCAATCATTTCACTTGAATAAATGAAGTAAAAAACAAAGCCTTCAAGTACTGAAAGTCCATTTCACTGTTCACAAAAAAGATTTTGGTAATACCGTTGTATCTTCTTAATTCCATTGTATTGACAAGATTTAATTTCTGTGGATTTACTTCTCCAAGCCCCATACACGGGGCTTGAAATGACCATTTTCCCCCAAGCAAAATGCAGTTTTTCTGTCAACATGCGAAGCGCTCGAGGCTTTTTGACCACAAAATACAACGGTCTAAAATAATATGGAACCGTGTCATTAATTTCTTCTTTTTCCTTGCGTTGCCATTACAATTCTCCGTAAGTTCTGGGCACAGCTTCAGCAAATTTGATAAGAGTTTGTATTCAAAACCTTTTGAGATGTTTATTCTTTGTGGAAAAGTGAAACACGAAATAGCAAACGTTCATGGTCTCAAAAATAAAGGAAGTTTAAATGCTGCTCCTGAGCGATGACGGCGTGGATCTCAGCTCCTGAAACACCTCTTAGCGCTTAACGTGCTCATAATTGCAGGCAGCTCTTGCTGTGAATTATTGATCTACCCCTTTCCCACCATTCCTGGAGAAACAGCGGCCACAAATTCCTCATCCCTCTGTGCCAGCAATATCGATCCCTGATGCCTGGCAGAGGAGCACCCTGCAGAATTCCCAAGCAGCAGGAAGAGCCGAGCCTTTTCCTTGGAGGGCGTGTCGCCGAGCTGTGGGTAAACTCCATCCTCGGCAACTTCCAGCACGACCAGCTTGTAATTAGCATGTGGGTCTCAGCATTTCCATTTCTCAGAGATAAGTATTCCCTGCATTTCGTGTTTGGGAGCTCTGTGAAGTGAAGGTCAGCTCCGGAGCTGCTGGGTTTGGAGTCACATTGGTTCAGTCCCCAGGGAAAGGCCCGAGAGGAGAGAAAGTCCCCCCAGCAGAAGCACTTCCACAAATGTGAACCTTTAGAACACAGAATTGCTCAAGATGAGAGAAACCACATTCCCAACCCTTCCCATTTCAGATTTCTTTCTTTTTGCCCTCTTTGCTCCCCTTTGCTCAGGGACTTTTGACCAAGCTAAGCCTTGCCACTCCCTCTGGGGAAAATCCTACAGGGAAGTACAACTAGTCCTCTACCCCCTTGTCCTATCTCCAAGTTGAAAAGAAAAAAGGAAAAATTACAGCTGCTTTTTTTTTTTTCCCCCCAATGCCCTAAAAACTCTTTCCAAGCAAAAGTGATGTCCCAGGTTATCTCCTGGTGAGCTCCAGGGATGAGCTGTGTGTGTCTCCCTGCAGACGTGACCATTCCTGTGCAGGTGATCAAAGCACACAGACAGACACGTGCTCCCATCTTCCCAAACCTGGCATCCCATCCCTGTGTCCTTCCATCTTCTGGTTCCCCACTTATCCAAAGCAGCAACTGGTTCTACAGCTCTGCAGCTCACCAGCTTTCCCACCTTGCTGCTCTGTTCTCTACTTCCCCAAACCAGGAACTCTGACCCACGCAATGCTCTCTCCTTCACTGCCACATCTACTCCCTGGTCATACTCAGAATGATATAATGAAATTAATGTGTCATCCTGAATGACATAATGGAATTAATGTAATTAAGAACATCCATTTTTTTCTATGCTGGGCTTTTTTTTTTTTTTTTNGTTTTTGGTTTTTTTCTTTAATAGGCTCTGTAAGACTGAAATGAAACTTCCTTCCTGCGCGTTATCACAGGTCTATTCATCAAGCAGTTCCCTGCCTGAGCCCATGGAATGTTATGGGATTTCAGTATTGCCAGTGTTCTGGTGTGTTCTAGAGATAACCACAGCCTCAGTCCTAAAGCAGATCCCACTCCACTGCAGGAGCATGGAAAATGGGAAGGACCAACCTCTGTTTCCAGTTCCCGGATTTGTTATACAGGGATTATGGTTATTAGATTTTCGGGGGGGGGCCCAGTCTGCACATTTCAGAAGCTGGGGTTCCTCCTGCTTATCGGGCTGTTTTAGAAGGGTATCACTTTGTTTTTATTTAGGTTTCCTTTTTCCACAGGAATTTGCTCAAAGGAGAGAAATTCCCATTCTATCTAAGCCCACAGGCTGGCTAACTTTCATAACAAAGTGAGACCCAGACAAAATAAACTTCTCTGAATACAGATTGAAAGCTCAGTGTTTGTTTTTCATCTGAATTAGATTAAAATACAGGGCTTTTATCAGAAATGTTTGAACATTGATGCTTTGTGAGAAAAGTCAGTAAAAAATTCAGAAGGTGTTTGAGTTCAATGGAGATTAAATGATGTCTAATGGCATGATTAGTCAAAACTAACTTAATTCCAATCCACTGCAGCAAAAAAAATCGATTAAATGCTACCAAATGATAGATTTCCCTACACAGCCATCGATGGAAAATCCTTACAAAAGGTATTTCTGGTTCAGTTCTTTGACCCTTCCATGGAGCAATTGTTTACTGGAGTCTCCAGCTGCAGAACCAGGCTGGGACGCTCCTTTGCTCCACAAGCTTCATGCAAAGCTGATCAAATTATGGACAAAACCCTGGCACAGAGAGGGAGGAGGTTGGTCACACATGCCAAAGGAGCTCTGGAAAGCAGCTCAAAACTGCTCAGGGCTTTTACATTTGCCTGTCTGAACTCATTTGGATGGGCCCAGCTCACCACGCTCTCCAGGATGTTTATGCCTGTCCTCCCTCTAATTTACTCTTTCAGTCATCTTTTTGTATTTGTAAATTAGATCAAGTCATTCTGTCTTTATTTTCTTACTGCTAAGGGGTTTTTTGGGGGGTTTTTTTCAGCCACTTTAGTGTATCACAGCCATTTAAAGGAGAGTATCGTGAGGCAGTAAGTCAAATTTGGGCTGATCATAGTCTGACTGTCTTAGATCTTTAATTCTGGAGAACATCTGCAGAGCTTGTCATCCCAAAGTTGTAATCACCTCAGAAAATATTACTTTTTTTTTTTTTTCTCAAAAAGATGTGCTGTGTAACTGTGGAGTAAAAAAAAGAAAAAAAAAAGGCTCTTACCGAAAGGATATTCAACCCAGTGCTGAAATGTATCATAAAAATCAGTAACTGAAAGGCAAAGATGCTGCTGAGGGCCAGGTTTTACTGTAGATGGAATGGGTGACCTGGGGCTCATGATGTGCCTAATACCAACATTTTACCTTTATTTCTATGGATAGAATAATTTTAGTTTCTATGACTCTTCCTATGAATGGAAAAGTCCAAATGGTTCCTGACAAATGAGCAGCTCCGATGCTTTTCCTCTCCTGCCTGAGCCCTTCATCTCTTCAGCTGATTTGGTCAAGCATAGTCATTAGAGAAACAATCGGTTTTAGCTAATTATATTCGTAATTTATTCATGCTCAAGACCCCTGAAAATTGCCAATCAAACCTCACACTCTCCACGGTGCACATCAGAACATTCTTGCACATCACATACAAAAGAAAGGTGAAGGAGGAGTGAAACTGGAAGTAACTGAAGGTGAAGGATGACTGGCTGTTTTAGGGAATCCGTAGTGCTGATATGGGACAAATTCCTTGCTTGATACCTCCTTTCCTTTCGACAGGGAACGGCTGGAAATTATTCTTTATGTAGACTGGCTTTGCACCCACTTCGCTGAGGTTTTCATTTGGGTCATGATTTCTTAGGCTGCTTCTGAGTTGTGGGAGAGAGTTATCAGAAACCTTATTAAAGTCAGGAGATCCTCCTCTGATTTTCCTCTGTCCACCTGTGGAAGGAAATGAAATATCCTGGCACAGTTTGCTTGTGGCCAATTCATGTTGCCTGTTATCTCCTTTCCCCCCAATCACTTGGGATGTTTAACGAGCAAAGGTAGAGCATCTCTAATTTAATTTAGGAAGACCCAAGCACACAGCCTAATTTGCAGGTGGCCACGTCAACTTGTTGCTTTAATTTTGCTTCCCAGTTGAAAAACTCTTACTAAAAGCTTTCAAATAGCAAAGTTTCTCCCAGAAACATCTGAGGTGAGGGGATGCCTCTCTGCGCTCTGAGTCCTGTGCTCGTTTGTACTGGCCTGCTTAGCTCAGGCTATGTTATAAAATTTACATTTCTTAACCCAGTATCTGTTTTGCCAGGTCAGAAAGGGACAGGAAATGCTTAAAAATGTTCTCATGTGAGAGTAAAAGTGTTCTGAGGGAGCATGGCTGGAAGAGCTGGAAGTAAACAACCCTTAACCAGGGGCAGGTACAGGTTGTACCTTCCCAGTTCTGCTGTGCAATCTTTGTCACGTAACCACGGAGCAAAAGAGAAGGGAATCACAGGATGTTTGACCATTTTCTTTTCCATCATATTTAAGCCCAAATCTCCTGTCTTCTGGAGGTTGTATTTTAAGGTTGATAATATATTGACTGCATTTGAGTGCTTTTCTGCTTATCTGTGGGACGGTGGAGTCTCCCCATCAGCCTGCTTAGCAGATAAAGCGATAGCAGAGATGTCATTTCCTCACAGTGAACAGAATTACGTCTCACAATAAACACGGGCATGAGGAATGCAGAAAGCTTTCCCCCCTGCAGGATAAAAGGCCTCCAGCCCAGAGGAGAACAAGGAAAGGCTGACCATTCTCACACTCCAGGCAGAACTGGAGGCTCAGCTGGGCTGTTTTGAGGAAGACTGATCCCAGACCCTACGCTGAAGAACAATTAATGGTTGCTTTAAACGAATATTTCCAAATTTTTTCATGTGACAGGTGCATTTCCACATGTGCTGGCGCCAGGAGTGTCCACTGACACTGCAGCCCTTTTCCTTCCTGTGTGCTCAGCACTCTCAGAGAAGTAAATTTGTGGGTTCCTCAAGGCCATACCCATCTCAGGGAAGCTGAACTAAAAAATTCTTCCACTAAAACTTCCACCAAAAAATTGCAAATGCTTCAGCGTGAAAAAAGCCCCAAACGGACCAAAAGAAAAAAAAAGGCCAAACAAAGCACAACCCCCCAAGCCATAAAAATAACGTGAAAACAGGTGAGGAGACCACCTGCATAAATTCAGATTTATTCCTAATCTTTGCCTGTGCTTCAATAGGTTTTGGTTTTTTTTTTTACGTGAAGTCCAAACTCTTTAAGTCCGCAGGGCAATTCTATTCCCCAGTGCTCCGGTGATGAATGGATCATAAATGTGTTTCAGGAGCTCTAGAATTATTCACCAGCTATCTGCAAACACACAAGGTGAGACCCTGCTGCAGCACAGGAAATGAGAAATTTGGGAACAGCTCTCCCTGAGGAAGCTGGAGCACACCTCGCTGAGGAGCAATGAAAGATTTAAAGTTTTAAAAAGAACCAGACCCCAAAACAATGTGGAATTTCGATTCACTGGCATTAGTAACTAAAACGTTGCAGTAATGACACGCTACACTCTGAGAATTGCAACGGCAGAACAATTATCTGATTGGAAAGCAAAATTAGTTACACCGTGTTTTAATGACCTAATAAGTGAGAAATTGTCGTCAGGCTGGGAAATGTCACGAAAAATTAGCAGGGAGTGCAATTTGCTGGCTAACAGGAAGTTTTCCTGGCGAGGATGAAGTTTGGGAGCTGCTTCGCATCCGCTGCTCACTGAGCCACCGCTGAGCTTTGTTTTATGTCTCCACATCTGTTTGAGGACAAGAGGGATGGGTGGACCTGAAGGGCTGAAAAATGTGGGATTTGGAATAAATATTGGGGGTCCAATCCTTACAGACCCAGCATATTTATTTTGTGAAGGATGGTCACTGGAGCAATTTCGCGGCCTGGTGTTTAAACCGATGATGATGATGATGAAGGAGGCAGCCTTGAGGAGAAAGGCAGACAAACGAGAAGGCAGGGCTTTAAAATAAACAGATAGCAGGCAAAAATAAAAGAAAACATTCAAATAACGTGTGTCTGCAAAGCAGGGTGTTTGTTTCTGCTGGGCAGGTTGCAATTAAGCTGCGAAAAGGTATGTAAATAATGCTCCATGCAAATATTCCCGTGGACACGGGCCTGTGATCTGCTCATGACTCCAACCCAGCACCAGGATTTTGTCATCGCTGTCTGTGGCATGCTCCTTGCTTTAATCTGTCCTTTGGTCTGGGAGCTGCCAGATTTCCATATCTGGGTCACCCAGTTCTTTCTCAACTTTGTTTTCTGCTGTGAAATGAAAAATTAGCATTTTTCTGTGGCATACATGCAGGGCTTCTGTAAAGACTTTAAGTGGCCACTCCGGAAATCAGGAAATCCTGAAATAGGTGGGATAATAGGCAGGATGATATTTGCAGTTGTGATGAATAAGATAAGATGAATTTTCAGTGAGCAATCACAGTTTGGATGAAAATCCTTGGTTGTTGAAAAAGATAAATGTTATTTTGATGCACAGGAGTGATGTTAAACACTCTCTGCACTTTGCACAGTGAAAAAAACACCACTCCGGTGCCTCAGAATAACTAGTAATAAAATCTTATTATAATTACAACAATAATTATAACCTTGATTTAAAAATCGTCTTATCTCTGAGAGGCATGAGTCACGGCGAGTGATTTATTAATTGAAATCGAGGTGGTGATGGAAGGTGCCATGAGCGGTAGTTGCTCTTTGACCACTAGAGAGCGTTCGAGAACTGCTTTAAAGCTCCATTTTCCGCTCATCCCTCGAGCTCCAGGATTTTTCTGAGGGACCCGGGACACTCACGGTGGTTTGAAGGAGATGTGGGGAGACGCCTCACCTCTGGCTTCTGCTGGTGACGGAGAGCGTGATGAAGGAAAGGAGGCAATCCTCGAATATTTGGCGTTTTTTTCGTGATTATTCCCACCGGGTGCATCCATCCCTAGTGGCCAACAGCACATCAGAGATGGCTGTTAGGGGAAAAAAAATACAAATCTTGGAAGTGTTAGAGGAGGTGAAGTTTTTGTTTCAGTTTTATTAGGAGAAGGCCTGGATTGCATATTCAAAGGATGGCTAAGCAGTGCCATTTTATTAACTCAGTGCTGATAACAGTTTTAATTATTTGTAAAAATTCATCATCCTATGAAATGTTTTGGCTTAAAACTGGAGCAGGATGCCCAGAGAAGCTGTGGATTCCCAGTCCTGGAAGTGTCCAAGGCCAGGCTGGACAGGGCTTGGAGCAACCTGGGGTAGTGGGAGGTGTCCCTGCCCATGGAACTCAAAGATCCTTCAACCCAAACCATTCCATAATCCTAAGATTACTACTGGGACCTCCACAGAGAATTAAAAAAATCCGTGGAGCCCCTCAGTGCCGTGACTGCTGTCTTTACTTTGTCCTTCCTCTTCAGAGTGCATTTTCCAAGGGGGTTTGTGTTATCCGTGGGGTCAGGGTGAGAAGTGAAAAAAAATCATTGTTACAAGTGAAAAAAAGCGCAAGATTTCTGCTGGAATCTTGTTAATAATGATGTTGAAGAACCCAAAGCTAATTTTCCCTGCAGGAATTCTCACTCCTGCACTGCTCTCCTGTCTTTTCCCCACTAGAGGGCAGAAGCGAGGTTTCATGAGCGCTTTTACCAAAAAAAAAAAAAAAATTGAATTGCCCAGCAGGAAGATTTACAGCAAACTGACTGCTGCTGGTTTTCCATGGTTTCATCACCTTCACTCTTCCCGTTTTCCAGGGTGCCAGGGCCTCCCCAGTCCCGACCTGACACCCGGGCTGTGTGTGCAGCACCCGTGGTATCCATCCTTGGCTTCTGTGGTGGGCTCTGCCTCCTCCAGCCTCACAGGGCATGGAAGGATGCATAATCCTGCTGAAACTTCAGGGGGAATGTTAAAAGGAGGAATGTAATTAATTGAGTTGGAATTTGGCCAAGGCAGAGACTTTAATATGTCTTCTTTCCTGGCTCTTTTTTTAATTTATTTATTTTTTTTTTCTGCAGGCACAGGAGTTGTGTAACACCCTTGTCTAGAGCTTTGACAAATTCCTGGCAGTTCTGTTCCTGGCAGGAAGGTCCAGCCGTGGGGCTGGGGGATCCATTCAGCCCTGCGTGGGTGCAGGAATGTCTTTGCTGTTCCCTCATCCAGGTCCCTTAAAGATAAAATTGATGTGTACAGCATGTATTTAGTGAGAGCCTATAGAGTGTTAGTGCTCCCTTTCAGCACATTGATGCTTTCATGTTTTAAGCTCTTGGCTAAGCAAATCTTTGTACTCCTTTCTTCCTTTTCCTTAGCACCAATTAAACTCCCCGGGCATATTTATACAAAAATCCCTGTTCTTTCCAAGGCAGAAACACTTTCTCTTTCTTCCCAACAGATTTGAAAGCCTCCAGATGACTGCAGCAATTTTGCCAGTTAGCAAAGAGAACCAACGTTACCTCATTTCTCTGGCAATTCTGCAATGCCATTTGCATAATGTGGAGTTTAGATCTTCCACTGTCACGTGCTCCCACTGATTTACCACCCTAATGTCCATTGGAAGTGCACCATGGAAGTGCTGGAACATTCCTAGTTCTTTGTTTCATATCAAGCTTGGATTGAACCAGTTGCTTAATTTTCCCCAATTCCTGCAGCACTGCAGGAGTTCCCAACATTTGTCCTCCCGATGTGCTTGTCTGAATTGCTGTATCGTCTTTGCTGCGTTCTCTAATGGCTCCCTCCAAATAAAACGCCTTTGTAGCATCAAGGAAAACAACAAGCACTTTTTAAACCCCATTCTTCCTTATTTTTCCCCCCATAAACTGTAAAAATCTGCCTATCTGTGATTGATGCAACTTCATCCTGGTCTGAAGCCACGCTGCTTTTCCCTCACTGCTCCCTCTTAAACTGGCTCTGATCCGCTGGCTACAATTTTTTGCAGAGGTTTGGTTTTTTTTTTCCTTCTGTACTGACAATAAACTTTCACCTCCATAATTATTTTGCACAGCAGAGTCACCTTTTGCCAGGATTGAGGCACGGATTGCTTTCAGCCAGGCACCTGCGAGTCTCTCACTCCCACAACTGTTTGTCGCGGTGTTATTTTTGTTCCGCAGCCTTTCTGGTTTTTAACTCTTGTTAAAAACATTTGTGTTTTTAACAAACAAAGGGTCTGTTCAGCAAAGTGTTTAGTGGAGTCCTCCGTGCACCAAGATGTGCTGGATCTGATCCTTCATGTTTAATATGCAGCCACAGGGTCACAGAATCACGGAATCGCAGAAGGGTTTGGGTTGGAAGGGACCTTAAAAATCATCTCGTTCCACCCCTGCCATGGACAGGGACACCTCCCATTATCCCACGTTGCTCCAAGTCTCATCCAGCCTGGCTTTGAACACTTCCAGGGATCCACAGCTTCTCCGAGTAACCTGTGCCAGGATCTCACCACCCTCACAGGGAAGAATTTCTGCCTAATATCCAATCTAAACCCACCCCTTGGCATTTATGGGGGAAAAAATTGAAACTAATTTTTAATTGATAGATATATTAGATATTTAAAACCCGAGTTTTAAAGTCCTTCTCTATATTGTCCCTGTAAGCAGGATTGATGACAAAAGCAGATGCACTCCATGACTCCTGTGACAGCGAACCATGTGGCTTCCTTGTGTTCCAGCTGCATTTTGGACTTTAATTAAATATAGCATCTCATTCCTTGGCTTTTCTCTCCACTGTGGCCCTTCACATACTTTCATTTTTATTTTCCCCTTGTCTTCCCCCACCCCTGTTTTCCTTTTTAGAGCTCTCCCTCCTGTGAGTCCTAATTTGTTTTATCCATGTGTGCATTTTGGGTGAACTCTGAGTCCCTGCAGCTCCCACAGCACTGAGGTGGATGTCACCAGCACTTGCTGAGCAAGGATTTGGGTTTCCTAGAGCTCAGGACATTTTGTACACTTCCCTTTTCTCCTGTCAGTATGAGATATATGTGACACATAACGTGATGTATGATGGGAGCGTGTACAACAACAACAACAAGAAAAAAAAATTACAGAGATACCCTCAGAGGTGCCTTCAGGATGGTTTTAAAGAAAAAAAAAAAGGGGGGGGGAGGGAGAGCAGGAAATAAAANACCCTCAGAGGTGCCTTCAGGATGGTTTTAAAGAAAAAAAAAAAGGGGGGGGGAGGGAGAGCAGGAAATAAAATAAGCAGCCCTGAAATTTTTGTTTTTTAAGTTCTTTTCCGGGCTATTCCTCGGTTGGTGCCGTTGCTATCGGCGGGAGAAGGGTGTTTTACACGCCGCCGTGAAAGGGGCGTCTGCGCCTCTGGGGACGCCGATAAGGGCGGCCCGGGGGCGGTGGGCTCCCAGACCACACGGCCTTTCCCTTTCCTCCTGCTCCCGGGGGCCGCCACGTGTGCGAGGAGGGATAGACCGAGCCCTCATTATCATCTCTCTGCAGAGAGGAGCATCGGCAGCATCTGCCCGGGCTGCGCTGCCTCCGTTTGTCCCCCCGCGTTCCCAGCCCCGGCGTTGAAGTGGCTTTATCAGCTCCTTCAGGGACACACAGGGAGTGGCCGCCCGGGACGCGATTCTGCAGCTCAGAGCTCCAGAAAGGGATGGCCTGGGCCAGCAGAATTGCTCATTTCTAGGGATTTCTGTCGCCGCACCTTCAGGAGCCCAGGTTCCCTGGTTCCCTTCTAGCAGGTTCCCTCAGCGGTCAGGGGTGCGCCAGAAATATCTTTTCATCCTCCCACCGTCCCTCTTCTAAAGCTTTTGACCCTCTGAGGAAGGAGCTCCCGGGAATACCATCCACAGAGCCGATTTCCTGCCGGCTTTCCACAGCTGGGATCCAGTGGGAACAACACCCACACATCCTCTGGGGCCCCCCACCCTCCCAGGTACCCACAGCCTTTTAGGGAGGCCAGTTTGGATGTCTGGTGAGCAAAAAAGCCATCCCATATTCCCAGGGACACGGCCCAGCCTCTCTGTGCTAATCCACAACACATATTTTACCTCGCTTAAACATCCCACCACGGAAATTCTCTGGAATATCAGTTTCGAATACAGGAACTTGATGTTTTGCTCATCATTGTGCTGCTGACCTGGAACTGCTCAGGCACATAAATACCTGAGAGATTTTACACAATCCCATTGAGTTCCACCAAATTTTTGCATGCTTTTGAGTTTTTTTTAGGATTAGGTTTTCATCTGCAGATGTTTTAGGCCAGCAGCTGTTTGTTTGTGGCGTGGCTGGTATGGTAGGTGAACACCTGAGAGCTGAAGCCTCTGCAGACTGCTGTGATGGCATATGGTAAAATCATGGATGATTATAGGTGTGTGAAGAAGTGCAGGGAACAGGGGAGGGGTTGGATCATGGTCCAGGTGACAAATTTCACCTGAGTCCCTTCCCTGCTGTGTCACAGACCACGGGGAGGAGATCTGTTTCACTGGGTGCGTGCGCACGTTATCAGCCTGCATTGGAAAACCTTTCATTTTATTCTCAGTTTTATCTCCCAGTAATCTTTCAAGTATTTCTGCAATTGAGCAGATGTTTAATACCTAGGGACAAGCCTAGAATTGAATGGAAGATATTTTCCAAGTAATTTGGGGGAACCTGACAAGAATCCCTTAGTGCTGGCTGCTAACTGTGTTTTCTTCCTCTTTTGATAGATCTGGTTGTGTCAAGGAAAGTCTCCATGGACTTGATCTAACAAAGGCATGATGGATCTGACCCTTTGTAATCTTTGCCAATAAAGCTGGAAAAAATGTTATTTTTTTTTCCCTCTGTTGCCATCCTACCAAACATCATTTTGCTCCCAGGAAAGACTGGCTTTGTCTCCTGCTCAGTGCAATACTCACCCACCTGGGCTTGTATCTTTTACCCAAGCACGCCCACTATATGTTTTTCTTTCCCCCCTTTGTATTGCCAAGGTTTTTTTTTTGATTTATATTGTGCCTCGTCTCTTTCTGAGGTAACGTTATAATCTTGAAAGGAGATTTTCCTGATCAGTCGCCATAATAAACAAAGCAAATCTGCCTCGGGTGATTGCAGACATTAAGCACACTTGGATCCCTGTGGCTCAGGATTTATTATGGACCATAAGGTATCTGTGGGATGCATGGATGGGAAATTCAGAGGGGGAAAAGGGCTCCTATCCCAATTAGGCTGGTGAAATTAAGAACGGTGAGAGACGCAGAAATAAGAATGCTATTTCTGATACTCTAATGAAGAAGGAGAATCTGTTCAAGCAGCTCTCCCAAAATTTCACTGTTCACTTAAAACATGCTCGCTGCTTGTTAGGAACAACCTCCCAGGCCTGCTGGCACTGCTGGTGTTAATTACTGACTCAGAAGCTGTGTGAAGGAGGTTGAGGATTTAGATTCTTTGGACAATATGGAAATTCTGCTTAGGAATGAGGGATGTGTTGCACAGGTTTATGGCTAACAGAGGCACGGACTGCTTTGGGTTGGAAGGAACCTTAAAGCTCATCCCATTCCCAGCTCCTGCCATGGGCAGGGACACCTTCCACTATTCCAGGTTGCTCCAAGCCCCTTCCAACCTGGCCTTGGACACTTCCAGGAATGGGAGTCCACAGCTTCTCTGGGCAACATGTGCCAGGGCCTCCCTACCCTCACAGGGAACAACTCCTTCCTAAACTTCTGACCAAAATCTCTCCTCTTTCAGTTTGATTTGTCTCATATTTTTTATCTCCAGCACAGCAAGTGAGCCCAAAATGACTCAAGGATTTTAAAGAAAGTCTTTGTGCGGTACAAAAATATTCAAATGTTTTTTGGTCCAGTCGAAGTGGCTCATTTTATAAATTATATTTCCTAATTGATTTCCTTCCCACCACATCATTCATTTCAGTGTCCTTCTCTGTGACCCCACCTCAGCGGGGAGCAGAGTGCAAACACAGCTATGGGATGGATCCTACACAAACAGTTCCCAAGGGCAAGGCAGGCAGAAGGTGCTGGGAAGGAAGCAGCATCATTTGACTGTGCAAGTGGAAAACTTCCAGAGGCACACAAGGCAGTCTTCCCAAGAATACCCTGGGAACCTCTGGCACAGCCAAGAGCTGAATTAACATCTCCTGAGTCCTTCAAAGACAACCCCTTCTCCCCAAATCAGTTTTATTTTCTAACAGAAAGCCAATGGGAAGAACCCTTTGATTTCAGTGATTTAGGCAGGGTCCCAAATGCTCCCAAAAATTCATTGCTGTGTTCCCAAGCCACCTCATCCAATGCAGAGAAGAATTTTAACCTCTGTCTCTGTCAAGTTCCGACTCAAAGTCAGGTAAAGGGTGGTGGCTCAGCAGGAGCTCTGGCCCCTTGCTGGCAGTTCTATGAAAATGACTTATTTTTGTCACTTCTCGTGATTAGTCGTGTCTCACATGGGGTGTGTTGGTACCCTCTCTCTGTCTCTCTCTGCTCTGCAGTTTGAATTCGGACATGCAGTGGGGTGTTTTTTTGCTCAGCACACATCTTGTGTACAGAATACTTCGAGGAAAGTCTTTTTCTGACCAACCCTTGCGATGAGGAGGACCCAGCGTTCAATCTTCGTCATTCCCAATAACCAGAAACCAGCGGAGGCAGATGCTAAGAGTTTGTAGCTCACATTCCCACAAGAAAAGCCACATTTTCTTCCTCTGCTCGATCCTGCTTCTAATCCTTGTGCATTTGCAAAGGCTTTAAAGCAAAGCATGTGGAAATACCCATGCCGAGTTTGGTTATCAGCAAATTCATTCTCAGGAGTAAAGCCCACACTGGTGAAGTCATCCTGGGTAACTGGGCATCCTGAAAGATTCTTTTTTTGTCAAATCATTCTCTGACTCTCTGACTGATATATTCATTTTTTTTTTTTGCATTGTCAGAAAAAAAACCCCAAACAACAGGCAGCTTTCAAGTTTCACTGGGTAGGTTTTTCACATGCCAGCGGTGATTCCTTTCCATGTTTGAAAATTTCCACATCCAAATTAACTCATGCAAGGATGCTTTTCATTCATGATCCTCAGAGAGGGACTTGGAGCAAGGGTATGGAGTGATGGGAGAAGGGGGAATGGTTTTAAAATGACACAGGGGGAGTTTAAATCTGGTATTGGGAAGAAATCCTTCCCCATGAGGGTGGGGAGGCCCTGGCACAGGTTGCCCAGAGAAGCTGTGGATTCCCATTCCTGGAAATGTCCAAGGCCAGGTTGGGAGGGGCTTGGAGCCATCTGGGACAGTGGGAGGTGTCCCTGCCCTGGAACTGGGTGATCTGGATGCCAGCAGTCCAAGCAGAAACGACTTTTTCCCCCCAAAACATTCCACTTGCCAGTCCCTTTTCAGACCCCCTGCCTTTGGCTACACCACTCTGCTGGAATAACCTGTCCACCCCTTAAAACTTTGATTTCTGTTCCCATAGAGAGGCTTGGCAAATTAATTTGCTGAAGGGGTGATCTTTAAGGCCCCTTCCCACCGAGCCCTTCTTGGATTGAGTGGAAGTTGCCCTCAGGTGAGCGGCTGGCCGGAGCAGCTCACAAGTGGCCTTTCCTTGTCACCCCATGAGCTGCTCTCCTGTCACATCCAAGGAGAACAAAAAGGGCCATTTGTCACCGAGCTGCTGCCCAGCCCAGCTGGGGCTGTGTCTAATCAGAGTTAATTACGGGAGCACAAGGCTCTGCAAGGCTCCCGGTCCCCCAGGAGCTCCCGAGGACCCACCGCTTCATCCCGGCGCCTCCGCGGCCGATTTTGGGAGCTGCTTATTATCGAGCACCGAAAGGTAGAGATTGGCCCAGGATCCCTGGCAAGCAGCACAAAGTATCCCAGCTCAATGCTAAAGCAATGACTAATCAGGGCATCCCAGGAGGAAGCTTTGCAGTAGCTCTTGCAAGGGTAATGAGGACAATTTCCATAGCTGTGGCACTTTGGGCCCAGCAAAGCGCCACAAATCTTGTTTATTCTTATTTATTCTCTCCTGGAGCGGCAGGTAACACGGGGCCAAAAGAAAAGGACTTTTCCTCGGGGGAGGGAGGGATTGCACCAAATGTTTTGCAGGATGAACAGCCCGGGGTTGCTGTTTTATCACGGCAGCACTAATAGCTAAATTCTATTAATTGCTGGATGTTGTTTTGTTTGGCAAATACGGGAAGCAGTTTACATGGCTACGCAAGTGCTCTGGTTCCCAGTCCTTCTGAAATGGTATTATTGTAACGGGATAATTCTGATTAAGGACAGTTCCCTGAGGAAGGAGGGCCTTTTGATGACTGAGTCATTTCCTCTCCCCGCTCGGCTCCAGGGCGATAGCGAGTCTCTGCCACAGGCACACACCCTTTGTAGCCAGGGAATGCTCCACAGAGGAGGTCCAAAGCACAGCCTCGGCCTTGGGTGGAAATGCCTGTGGCCATGAGTCCTAAAGAAAGCACTGGAGCACCAGAAATACGCCAGCAGTCCAAGCAGAAACTGCTTTTTTCCCCCCCAAAAATATTCCAGCTGCCAGTCCCTTTTCAAACCCCCTGTCTTTGGCTATGCCACTCTGCTGGAATAATCTGTCAACCCCTTGAAAGTTTGATTTTTGTTCCCAGAGAGGACTGGAAAATTAATTTGCTAAAAGGCAATGAAGCTAACCATGCAAACCACAGCAGTGCAGCCTTCTCCTTCTGCACAGGGTCACCTGCCAGCAGCGACCACCAGGCCGAGGCCACCAGGTCAATTAACACAGGTCAGAAATCAGTAGCAGCCAATCTGTTCGCTCCTAAACCACGGAAAATCCAGAGTAAGGGCCAAGAGGGAAAAGATTCCATGTCCTCTCACAACTGGTGGGCATCAACCACCAGGGGATGCGATCCTAGTGGAACATGGTGTAAAAGAACAGCCCCCAGCCTCTCCTTTCTCTTCGATTTTTGTCCCCTATTGCCGTGGGAGATGCTCAGATGAGCTCGAGCCTAACCATGGCTTAGCAAGAAAATATTCCTGTTATCACTCCTGAGCTCAGCCCGGGCCCTTCTCAACGTTTTCCCTTTTGAGGTGCAGTAATTAGGCAGGAAACTGTACCAGGGTTATTGCTCTGAAGGAGCCAGTGTTATCAAAAAACAACACATCAGGGCCTGTCCTCACAGGAAGGGAATCATAAGTAATCAGCAGGGCTATAATGCAATTGGCTGCTGCTCCCTCCACGCCAAGAGCAGAAAAAAAAGCAACGTAGGACTTTGTTTTTTATTTTATTTTTTTGGTAGCCAAAGTGTTTTCAAAGAGCCCCGGTTCCTCTTTGCCTCCCCTGTTTGGCTTCTCCAAACATTGCTGTGTTTCCTCAAGAGGACATAAAAAACCCCTTTGGTGTGTGCAAGGATGGGGCAGGGCGGCCTTGCTCCCAAATTTTGCAGACTGGTGCCATCCCTTCCCTGAGTGCCCCTCCCAGTTTGGGAGCAACGTTAGGCAAGGGGGAAGAACTGCCTTGGAGTAGAAAAATGATGAAGCCCCTTCAGTGACGCCCTTCCTGCTCTTTATTCCAGTTCAGGTTACCTCCCTTGGGAATTCTTTCTAAAAATAGGTATTTCCCAACCCATGTGAATGCACACAGGAGCAGGGGTGGGTGTAACATTGGTCCTCTTACACTACTACTCACCATCACGGCATTTTAACCCTGTCCAAAGTGGAAAGATGAATTAATTTCACCCATCAGGAGCTGCATCGATATAATTTCATTGAGCAGGGCCTCCATCCATCCATCTGTTCATCCATCCATCCATCTGTTCATCCATACAT
>VZDJ01000044.1:79355-220854 GCA_008694505.1 Cyanoderma ruficeps
TTTTTTTTTTTTTTTTCCTCTCATCTTTGCTGCTTGTGGGAGAAAAAAAGGCAAAACAAAACAAAACTTTGTAACTGCCCAGACCTCTTTATGCACCAGGATCCTTATCTAACGTCTGGACCTCACAGTCCCAGGGCAAACCTCACCCTGAGTGTGGTTTTTATTGTTCTGGTTTGTTTTCTTCCAGTTCAAAGGAAGGGTTAAGCCCCAAAAAGAGAAGTGTGCCCTTGGTCAGAAGACTGTAAGTTCTCTGAGTCACACTTCACCAAAAGCCTCCAAAGCGTGTTCAAGTCAGTGCATGCGGCCATCCCTCAGTGACAACTCTTTATCCCCTCGACCCACCTCTGTCCTCCAGGTTAGAAAATCTGCTAATTAGGAGAATGATGAGGAGGGTTTGATATGGGAAAAAAAAAACAAAAACCAAAAAACAACAAAAAAATTAACAAAATCAAAGCAGTACTTGTGGAGAGCACACAGACCAGACCAGAACTTACAGGCTGAAACAAAAATTCCAGGTTCATGAAAAGGGAATAAATAGAATTTTTTATTTGGTTTGCCAGTGGCACAGTCCCATCTCCTTGGCAGCAGCTGGTTTATATAGAATCATGGAATCACAGGATGGTTTGGCTTGGAAGGGACCTTAGAGATCCCCAAGTTCCAGCCTCCAAATTCCTCCTCAAATATTCTGTGTTCTTGAAGAGAGACCAAGTTTCTTGTTCTGTGGTGTCAATTTTGGCTTCAAAAAACCCAAACCAACCCAAAATTTCCCTTACTCCAGAGCCTCATCCCCTTGGGGCTGGCAGGTCAAGGCTTCAGTCCAGTGCGTGGTGGGAAAGAGGAGGATTCTTGCAAATGGGTGGATTGGCGTGGTGATTCTATCACCAAATGGTGGCTCAGCAGCAGAAGACAGCCCAAATTACAGAAATGCTGTTTCCTTTTGTGTTAATTGTTCACCTTTGGTCACAGTCCTGACTTTTCTCTCCCACAGAAAAAGCATTAACAGAAAATCTAGGCCACTGTCACCGAGATTTAATTCTTCCATCTATGCAGAGACTTCAATCTTCATAAACTGCATTTTTAGGCAACCAGCATTACTGGCTATTCAGGGCAGCAAAGTTAATCTTACTGAACACGGACTTGTCTAAATGAGGGTGACCTGAAATAGCTCAATAGTATCCATAAGCTATAGTGGGGATAAAGCTGGGATATACTGAGGGAATAAAGGTAGGAACAACCTGAGGCTGAGTGGTGATGATGGCATTTTGGCCTTCCAAAAGCAAGCTGAAAATACTCCCCTGAGTGCAAGAGAGGATGTTTCTTTGGAAACAGACACATTGAGCTATTTCTTTAGATTGCACCACTCATGGAAAGGATGCAGCTTTACATTAAATTCCTATTGAGAAACATCTAGAAAAGTCCACCTGACTTATTCATGGCACATTATTCCAAGCCCTGAATGCTAAATGTAGTCTCTAACAGCAGGTTTGACCTCAGCCATGCTCCAATAATTAGTCTATAGCGTGATCTTTATTAATAAAAGTTAATTGAAACCAAAACTCATCCCTCGGGATTTTCAATCAATGAACACACACGCACGCATTAAAAAAAAAGAGCCACACTAAAGAGCACTGGAAAATCCAGCTTTACAGAGAAAGGAACAATGGAAAGAAAAGCCCTCACTAAAAATAGTGCTGGTCTTTTTGTGCCTGGGCAGGAAATGTCGGCACCACCAATTCCAGGGCTGAATAACGCTTTGTCTTTGGGAACGTTATTCAGCAGGAGGCAAAAGTAAATCAACAGCCAATTCTGCTGAGGAAAGTAAACATTTGCAGATGGGAAAATCGAGGCAAAGAAGTATTAAGGGACTTGCTCAAGGTGAAGAAAAAAGAAGTCCTTCTTGATGACTTGGTCATCTGTTCTGGTGGGACAGAAAGTCCTCAGCTGTAAAGGCCTAACTTCCCTGTCCAGAGCAAGAGTTTATTATAGGGAAACCAAATAAAGGAAAATGGAATTGTCCCAGAAAGGTGTATGGCTTTGTTCCTCAGAGGTATTTGAAGATGCAGCTCTTGGTCAGCATTCTGAGGACCTTCTTGATGAGCTTTTTGCTGCAAATCCAGCTTTTTTCCCACTTTGCTTTGCTCATGACTTTGCCTGGAATCATTCCTTGACAGGGCCAAGAGAAAAACAGGAAATAATCTCACACTTTTAATTACAATTACTTTAGATGAGGAGACGGATGGTGCTTGCAGGCCCGTGGAGCGATCCCAGCACTAGCACGAGTTCCGTGCTTAAAGATCTGACAGGAAAGTTTCTTCTGGATCTGACTGAAAAAATGAAACACCTACAAATTGTCCTCTTCAGCTTCTACTTTGCACACTGCTCCACTGACTTCATGCAGAGAAGCTTTCTGCAGGTGAAGGGATTGACCTGGCATTGCAGGGAATGCTCCTGGTCTCTCCATCAGTGCACGTGCTCAACTATGAATATGAGAAACATCTCATCATCTGCCAGACCTGAGGTGGCCTGAGCAAAGCAAGGAATTGCAAAACCTTAAAAATTGGGGTTTTTCCCCCTATAATCACTGGCCACTGTGTATTGTAAGTTTTCATTTTGACGTTGTTTTTCTAAGGGATTAAGTAATTCCTTATGTGCCAATGTTGATGCTTTTGTCTCTCACTAAAACTTTTGAACTCTTTTAGATACACAAAGGCACAGAAGTCTTAAATATATTAATTTCCTGTGAATTTTGGGAAAATAAATAGAAGTGGGGCAGCAGGCCAGTGAGTGTGCAGTGTGTGCACAGCTTCTGAGACCAGAACATTTAGTGGCATTATGGAGTTGCTCACATCATTCCATCAGGAGTTTATCCGAATATGAGTACCCCAACCATCAGGGAAATTTTGCCTTTTATATTTTAGGAGTTTATATTTTATTAAACCTTGAGACACAGGAGAAACCAAGCTCATATAAATACCTTGGGGTGGTTTTTTTTAACACATTTGATGTCCTTCTGCATGTTTTTGAGCCACCTTGAATTCAATTTCTGATTCTTTTTTTTAACCAAGTGAAGCTCCTGGCAGATTTTTTTTTTTTCTCGGAGCCTTGCAATAGTTTAGTTATTCAGTCTTCTGGCATGATTTACATTTTACTTTGCTGATCACAGGGTAAACACACCAGAAATTAAATAGTTATCATATAATTCAGTCCTGTCTGCGAAAACCTCACAAAAGAGCCTTTTCCTTCAACAGAAATGAGAGTGACTGTCCTGCTGTAATAGCTTAAAATGCATTGGAGATAATGTGCTTAAAGAATAAGAAAGATGTGTTCTAATGACCAGTGATAGCTCTAAAGTATTTCAAGAGCTCGGTTCAAAGCCCCTTGAAAGGAATAACAGTCCTTCTGCTGACATTACTAATCTTGGGATCGGGCTCATTAATGTATTGCAGATATTATATCCCCAGCTGCTAAAAAGCTGGAAAAAAAAAAAAGGGAGAATGTAGTCATAAAAATAGACATCAAATACATTTCTCTTCTGGGAATTAATATAGAGGCGAAATATTGCTGCTACTACTACTCTCCGGGGCTTTATTAGAGATATTTCTTTACTGTTTTTAAAGGAATTAACAGGGCAAGCAGTTCGTCTCATCCAGAACTCTGCCTCCAGCAAGGGCCACAGATGCCACAGAGCCTGGCAAAGGCTGGGCTTGCTGCAATAGTTTTCACCCCGGCGCTGTAAATCAGTCCTCTCCGGGATGTGCTGTGCCGGTGGACAGGAGGAAGGGCGGGAGGGAAAACAGACATATTCGGGCAAGACTTTGCCCATCTTTAGCGTCTCTTGGATTAATTACAGATCGATACTTGGTGCTCGCCGGCTTTTACAGCTCATTAGCATCACGCCGTGCCGGGGTGTAAATTTGTTACGCGGCTTGCCAAGGATCCGGGGGGGGCGTCTGGACGCCAATGTCCACTCGGGGCTATAAATGAGCCACAGCCGAGCCGACCAGCTGGAACTCTGCGTGGACAAAATAATGCTCGGGATCTTTACCTGTGGCTCTCCGAGCGCCGTACAAACCCATGTGTGCGTGTGGGCATGTGCACGTTCGTGTCAGACAGGGAGAGGGCGAGCGGAGGGATGGTGAGTGCCGCTCCTGTGCGCGGCCGAGCGGGCGCCACAATCCCGAACCAGGCGCTTATTTTCCTTCCAGCTCTTGGGATCGTTCCCGGGTCGCCCACCTGCCCGCCCACCGAGACAGCGTTAGTAAGGGAATAATAACGTGAGAACGCCTCGGCAGCCCCCAGCCCTGGCTCTGGGGAGCCCCGCTCTGTCTCTTTAAGGAACCCAGCGAGTCGTGATGCTGCTGTTTGTATTGCCGAATCCCCAGGAGTGCAGTTAAGAAACGGGCAGCTGTCTCTTTAAGTGTGATTTCCTTCTATTGTATTTGAATCGTGATCAGGAAAAAGGAAATGAAACCAGAGAGCCGGGGCTGAGCCACGGAGTAATAATAATCCCGGGGATGCGGCTGCCGCCGCTCTCAGCGCTGCCGCCCGGGCGCGGAGCGTGTGCGGAGCTGCCCGAGCGGAGCCTCCGCTGAGCGCCGGGCGCGGAGCCGCGGTGGCGGCCGCGGCCGCCGCCCCCCGCCCGCCGCGGGAGCGGCCCCGCCGGCCGGGGCGCGGGGGGAGCGCGGCGGGGATGGGAGGTCAGCGCCGGGGGGGGGGCCGTGCGGGGCCGGGGGTGGGGTGGGGGGGGGCCGTGAGGGGCCGGAGCGCAGCCCCAGCCCCTGTGTGTCTCTGTGTGTGTGTGTCTCGGTGCCGCAGGAGGAAATCCTGTGAATGTCATCGCGGGGCGGCGGGGCAGCGCGGCTGGCGACAAGGCTCCGCGAGCAGACAGCCTCTGCGGGGGCGGCGGGGGCAGAGCCCACCAGCGGCACGCCACAAAGGAACCGGCCCTGCCAATGTCATCGGCCATCGAGAGGAAAAGCCTCGATCCTTCCGAGTAAGTGAGCGCTTTTTCTCCTCGGTCTCCTCTCCCCGCTCGCCATCGTCCCCGGGAGCCCCGCGGTGCCGCCCGTCCCTCCCCGACGGAGCCGGGAGGCATTGTGCGCCCGGCAGCCCCGGAGGGCTTCGGCGGCAGCCCCCGCCGCTCCGACCCTCCCTCCGCCGCCCCGGACACCGGGCTGCCCCGGCCCCGCGGGGCTGACGGTGTGGGGGAGCTTGGGGAGAGCCCCCCAAGTTGTGGGAAGGAGCAGCCAGGAGCGAGGAGGCGCAATTCCCCCCCGGGCAGGGCATCTCGCACTCGCTCATCCCACCGCGGGGTGGTGGGGATGCTCGGCGAGAGAGAGCGAGAGCATCCCGCTTCCCGGGCTTTCAGGGTTTCCATGGCCAGGGAGCCTCTCTGCCCCATCCCCGATCTGCCCAGCTCGCTGCAGCCCATCGGCGAAAGGTCAGGGCTGTTATCTGCGGGTGCCCAACTTCCACGTTTTCGTAATGCAACTTCCAAGAGCTCGTAGAAAGCTTTGGTGGGGGCTGGGTGTTCTGCTAAGAGCATGTAAGACAGACTTGATGGACGGGATGGAGGAGATGAGAATCTCTCTCGCTGGATTCCCCACTCAGGGAAGGGACGGGCTGCCGTGTCCAGGTCCGGGCTTTCTCCCGGGCTGTGCTCCCGCCGTCCCGTCCCGTCCCTGCTGCACACCTAGGGATGGGAACTCAGCACACACCCAGGGTCACTTCAGCCCCGGACGTGCTAATTAACTGCGCTCAGGCTTGTCTGCCATCGCGATAAGAGAGATGAAAAAAAGAAGTATATTATAAAATCTCCGTTTCCAGATAAATGCTTAAAACATCGCTCTCAGTAAATTGAGTCATTCGTGGTTTGTTTCCTGTGTGATACTAAAAATGCCATCGCTGGGAGCCCGGAGCGAGCACATGGGAACCGCTGCTTTTGGGGATTAAATCACTTCATTCCACGATGTTTCACATGTTACATTTTCTTTTAGGCTGTTGTTTTTTTTTTTAAAGAAACGCTAATCCCAGCTCCTAATGATGTCCAGCTTTTAACTACAAAGTTTTGGGGTTTTTTTTAATCTTTATTTATTTACCTGCCTAGTGTTCTGGTGGCTTAAGTGCTGGCTTAGAAATGCACGGACATCAAAAGCCTAATGCTTAAACCAGGACTGCTGTCCTGCATATACATCCGTAGGGCTGTTCCGGAGCTTAGGGCTGTCACAGAAACCTGCCTTGGGATTCCCAAACCACCCTCAGATGAAATATTTCGGGGTACACTCCAGAGTTTCAAAGAACGGGTAATAAAGGATAATGATGTGTGCTTCCTTCTACTGGAAAGCTCTCAGAGGTTGTCAGCATGGAGCCCGCGAGTTAAGAAAGGGAGTATGCGGCCCAAAAGGATAAATTTGGGAAAAAATAGGGCCTAATCATGAGTTCCCCATGATTTTAATGAAATCCCACAGGGTGGAGAGCTGGCAGGAGAGGGGTGTTACAACACAGCTTGCAGGGCACAGCAGTTTAAACTTAGAAGGGAGAAACCAGAGGCAGAATAGAACCAGATAACATCTCAGGGCTCAGCTTGCCTAAATAAAAACTGCAGGATCACTTTCTCAGCCCAGAAGTTCTTGACCAGAGGTCGTTCCTCCCTGCTGAAGAAAGTAATTTTTACCCAGAAAACTGCTGATCCAGTAAATAAGCAGAAGTAATACAATTTTTTTTTTCCTGTTGCCTGCTGGAAACTGGGAGCAGAGCTTCTTCATCAGTGTAAGTCTCCTCTGCCCCCACCAGCCCAGGGGAGGACAGACCAATGACAGAAGCAAATTGCTTGGGGACTCTGTGCTGGAGCACTCATCCAATAATATGAAAAAAATTTACTAGCCACTCGACTAGCCGCAGGCTTGAAATGAAGCAAGTGCTTAAGGGATGGGTCCAGTAGATTTTCTGATTGACTTCTCTGGCATTTGGGTGAAGCCAAAAACATTACAAAACTGAGTTCAGGCACTGGTCCTTTAATGTTTTTCTGGGTTTTTTTTAAGTGACACGAAAGACACAGAAGTCCTTAAGAAAGAAAGTAGCTTTGAAGAAAATTCTCGCTTCTTTTACCAGACTTATCCTAGATCTCCAGGGTTTTTAGAAAAAGGAACAAAATAAGGTGCATAAAGGATCTGTGCTAATATCACAATAAAGAATTGTGACTCCTTTCACTCATGGATGTGTAAATCCCGGATAATTGAGGCATATTGGCATAGACCCATCCCAGGGGATTCATGTCCTTGGCTAAGGGAAAAAAGAAGTCCTGCAGCAACATGAGGTAAAACGCTGGCTTTATTAAATCCAGCAGTGAGACTTAAACCAGTTGGGCAACAGAATCAGCTGTTGTGTTTATTCATTTTGTGCCGTCCTGAGAAGGGACGCCATCAAGCTTAGCCTCCAAATTTCCCAACAGAAAGTGTAAACCCCCTTGGGTGCCTTTCTTAGTCCTGGTGAAAATGAGCAAAAACGAGGACACCCCCCCTGCCCTAACCCACCCGAGCTCGTGATTTATTTCGCTTCTCCTTCTTCCGGCGTGGCCGCTCTCGGAGTGGGTTCCCCTCGCCCAGTGGCTGTCTCGTTCCCTCAGGGAGCCGGTGGATGAGGTGCTGCAGATCCCCCCGTCGCTGCTGACATGCGGGGGCTGCCAGCAGAACATCGGGGACCGCTATTTCCTGAAGGCCATCGACCAGTACTGGCACGAGGACTGCCTCAGCTGCGACCTGTGCGGCTGCCGCCTCGGCGAGGTGGGCAGGCGCCTCTACTACAAGCTGGGCAGGAAGCTCTGCAGGAGGGACTATCTCAGGTGAGCGTCCCCGCTCCTCACAGCCTTCCTCCCCTCCTCCCTGTGGTTTGCTGAGTGCAGCTGGGAGTAAGGAATTCATGGGGAATGGTTTTCAGACGGGTGTAACAGTGTCCGCAAGCTCAGACTGGCGGTACGGGCTCCTGGGCTCCTGTTTGTGGGATCCCTGAATTGTTTGGGTTGGGAAGGGGCTTTACAGCTCCTCTCGTGTCAGCCCCTCTGCCACCTTCCCCTAGGATAGATTGCTCCAATTCCCCTCCAACCTGGCCTTCCAGGGATGGGGCATCCACAGCTTCTCTGGGCAACTTCTGCCAGGGCCTCACCTCAGGGAAGAATCCCTTCCCAATATCCCAACTCAACACACCCTCTGTCACTTTAAAGCCATTCCCTGTTTGTCCCGTTCATCCATCCCTTGTCCAAAGTCCATCTCCAACTCTCTTGGAACCCCTTTAGGCACTGGAAGGGGCTCTAAGGTCTCCCCAGAGCCTTCTCCAGAGTGCACAGCCCCAACTCCCTCAGCCTGTCCTCACCCCATATATAGATGCTTTTAGTATTGCTGGGATTCTTCAGTAAGTTATAGAGAAAATTAGAGATTATCTGTGTTGGTTAGATAAACAACTTGGAGTGGTTTATGGCTAAATCTTTAAAAGTTTGGGGGCAAAAAGAAAGCACTTTTAATGGAAATGAAAGCAGTGCCGCACATTGTGGACAAACCAGAATTATTTGATAATGTGAAGAATACAAAAAGAACTCCTAGGACTCCGAGTTGTTGGCATCTGTCATTCTGCACACACCTCACCCCATAGCTCCAGGTGAAGGGTCGGTGTGGCATCCTGGCAAGCAGATATTGGGAAAAGGGGCTGAATTCCAGCAATCTCCCATTGAGCTGGTAGTGAGCTGATTCCCCTGAATGGTTTTTAAGGAGTTTTCTGCTTCTCCCAGTATTGCCTCGGAGCTTAAAGGTGTTTAAACCCAGGTAAGAGGTGAAAGATCATTTGGGCTTTTGACATTCTATAGCCTGGTGCTGGATAAGGAAGAATTTGCACATTTTGCAGTATCAGATCCTACAAATACACTTGTTATGGGTGTTTCCATCAATAACTCTCTGCCTGCCTGTTTTGCCCAAATTTGCAAATAAATGATTAATTGGAGATGAAGATATTTCACAAAAATTGACAACAAAGGTTCTTTACATTCTTGATTAAAATGGAGTGATCTTTGCTGTGCTGGTTGTGTTCCATTTCTTCGAATGGATCCCTAATGTGTCAGGGGGTTTGTGGAACAGAATAATGATATTTGGTATTTTTCCAGCTTTTTTTCTGGAGGCTAATTTACCTGCCAATAAAAATGAAACCAAAATCTCAGCAGACTCGCTAATTATGCTGTCCCAGGGCTTTGCTGATGGGAATTTTGCTGAGCAAAAGTTAAGGACTGAGTTCTGCTAATGGGGCCACTTGTAAATCCAGCAGTGATCCGGTGTTAATTACACTTCCCATATATTCCTTTCATCTTAAAATGGAAGCAACAGGAAGTATGGCAATACAATTAATGCATTTTCTTGCAGAGAAATCCAAGGTTTTTACTTATTTAATAATGCAGCAGATAATATCTTCCCTCATCAATGAAAAATTTGGCAACCTTTGTGTAACCTTAGCGTTGCTTTCATCGGGCAGAAGTAAACACTGACATCTCCTGGTAGACAAAAGGAATTATATTCTTGCTCCTTAAAGGTCTCTCAATTTACCAGACATCCTTTATTCCAGTTCAGAAGATGATTTAAATCAGGCACGGCACATGCAGGAGATGTGCAGGAGGTGGAAAAACTCTTCCCAGAATTAGTCTGGAAGTTTAGAAGTCAAACTCAAACTGTAGCATTCATCCCTTTTAAGAACAGAATATCAATATATTCATGCTTCTTTATTACTGATTCGACTTAATAAACTCTGCAGGGCATTCATTAGAGGCTCCTTTACATAGACGGTATTGTGAGGACCCCAGCAGGGTTTCTCCATGAGGATTAAAGGGCAGTCCACAGCACAAAACTGTCTCACAGGTATCTAGGAGGTCTTAGAACGTGTCCTTCTGAAACCCATCAGGAGTGACTTCATGGATCAGGAGTGCCTGCACGGATATAGAAGTGTTTGAAAGAATTTCCAGCGTGGAGGCACAGACAAAAGGCAGGAGAGCCTTAGGCCGTGATTTATCCTGACTCCTTTCCGTAAATTACAGAGCAACAGCTTAAGAAATGAAAAAAATTATTAACAAAAGGCAATTTCTGTTGATCACAGAAGTGGAAGTGTTAATATGGCACAACTTTATTCAGTCCTCTGGGCAACCTTTGCTCCCTTAATTCAGGATAAGGTCATTGATCAGAGAAGCCAATTATATTGATAGATTTGAGTAGATTTAGATTGGATATTAAGGAAGAAATCCTTCCCCGTGAGGATGGGGAAGCCCTGGCACACGTTGCCCAGAGAAGCTGAGGCTGCCCCATCCCTGGAAATGTCCAAGGCCAGGTTGGATGGGGCTTGGAGCAGCCTGGGATAGTGGAAGGCGTCTTTGCCCATGGCAGGGGGTGGCACAGGATGGACTTTAAATTTCCCTCCAACCCAACCCATCCTGTGATTTTATCCCAGGTGAGCACCGTGGATTTTCCGTTTCCATTTTTGGTGTTGCTGGGCAGCTTCCCACGTGCCCTCCCTCTAACTCGGCACCGGCCCTGATGGATCGAGGGCGCTGTGCTCTGGTTTTGGTTGTGTTCTCCCCATCTGGCCCCCCAGCTGTGCTCACCTCTGGCGCCGTGTCCTTGCAGGCTCTTCGGGCAGGACGGGCTGTGCGCCTCCTGCGAGAAGCGGATCCGTGCCTACGAGATGACCATGCGGGTGAAGGACAAGGTCTATCACCTGGAGTGCTTCAAGTGCGCCGCCTGCCAGAAGCACTTCTGCGTGGGGGACAGGTACCTCCTCATCAACTCGGACATCGTGTGCGAGCAGGACATCTACGAGTGGACTAAGATCAACGGCATGATCTAGCACGGGACGTGCTTGGCGCTCTGTGACAGACTCCTCCCGCGCCCGGCCGCTCCCAGGGGATCATCCCTTGGGGCTGTGGGCTTGGAAATGTGGGGGGAACACCACGCAGTCGGCCCCCGGCAGGCAGTGCTACGTAGAATGTAAACTACACCCAGGTGAAGGAGGGAGAGCAAAGCAATAGTAGCTAGACTGACTTGTGTTGACAGTACGGACAGTAACTGACATCGGCGGGCAGCCGGGGACAGGCGCAGCACCGTAACCCATCCTCCCAGCTGGAACAGAGTAGGGACTTCTGTAAAGACATGTTATGACGTTGTCACCTGCAGACTAGGATTGTGCAATTCCGTTTCCTTTCTGTCTCGTTTCCATTACTGAGTTTAGATGACAAGCTCCCACAGGAGGTGTGACGAGGAATACCGGGAGGAAAGAGCCGTCCCTCATGGCCTTACACTTTGGGTGGGAGTTATTTTTGCATGGATTTTTTTCTTTTTCCTTTGAGAATGAACAGTGCATCCTCTAGTCCCAAACTCTTCTTTTAAAAAACCCTGCTGAATAGTTGTTTTCGGGCACTGCTGTCTCAAGACAAGATGTTCCCCAGATCATTTCTATACAAATATAAATCTAAAGAGTTGTTCAACTATTTTATTAACTTAGATTATATCAATAAAATATTTGTCGTGTGTAGTAAGACTCTGCAGCTTTAATAAAAATAATGAAAGATTTGAGTGTTGGGGGGTTTTTTTCTTCTTTTTTTGGAGTTGTGCTGGACTTTTTTGTTTGTATTATTAATTTTATTTTTTTGTAGCAGAGTTTCTGCTCTTTGTCTACAGCTGGATCCACTTTAGGTTGTGTTTCAAAGCACAAATGTGGGAACACCGAGGGCTCAGTAAATCTTGTGCTTTTCATGCTAAGAAATTAGATGGTGCTGTAGGAGAAATTAGTGTTGTGTGATACCAAGGCTCTTCAGTGTTTATGAGGATGTTTTGAGGCTGGTTCCGGGTGTTTTGCAACAGATTGAGCCTATCTGATCTTGGAGATTGTGTAAGATTTGGGTCTTTTAGAAAGGTAGCTCCTCCTGATTTTGCTCTGGATTATGGAATCCAGCATAACATCACAAGACCCAATAAAAGTACTTAGAAAGAATTCATTTCAGTCATCTTTAAGGTCCCTTCGAACCCAAACCATTCCATGATTCTACGATATCATTTGCTCTCCTACTTATTTTTCCTGAGGTGAATAGTGTGAGTTTCTTCTTGCCTGAAAGCTGTTTCACGCCTCTGATAAACTCTTATTTCTCATCTCTGATTCTAAATTATTCTTCCTGAGAGTGGGACAACAACTGCAAGTTGTGTTGAAAGGCACTGAAAATTAAAGCTTTTCCCACAACTGAGTAAGTCTGGCACCCACCCAGAAGGTGCTTGGCAGGTCCATTTACTCCATCACTACTGACACACCAGCAATAGCACCCAAACCTGTGGATATCTGCTTGACTATTCTCAATAAACTTGTCACCCAGGGGATGTCCCAGCCACTGATCAGTGACAATGGATACAATGGATATTCTGAGAGCTCTTTTCTTGCTTTTGCTGTCACAAGGAGAGTTGGGGACAGACCTTTTAAATTTTATTATCAGTGAAATCGGAAACTACGCCCAATGAGAACGACTTGGAAAGTATAGTTGGAGGGCGCTGATATTTAGCTATTTTCCAGTGATATGCTGACCTCTGGAGGCCACAGGCAGCTGGTCATAATTATAATTATTACCCTGAATTCCTGCCAGCAGAGGCAAGGTAAGGCAGGGAAAATAAAGCAATCAGCTCTCTTCATTCGCAGTGGCTCCTTGCAAATATTCTGTCCAGCTAGAAACAAGGCCTAAAGTCATTAATGAGTTAATTTCCGAATGGAAAGTGGGTGTAGCCAGGGTGCTGAGGTAGGGTGGAGGCACACAGTGGTTCTCCAGGTCCTGTCACAGGTGCAGAGTGTGAGCCGTAACAGGGCTGATTTTCATGATTTCACCCCAGAGAAAACTTTGAAAATTTAGGGCAAGGGGCCTCATTTACATCTGGGCTGAGATCAGGGAAGAGAGTTAATAGCTAAGGGAGATCTTGTGGGTTTGCACTAAGTAGACCAAGACCTGTGTTTTGTTCTCACCTCAGAAAGTGACTTTTGGCAAGGTAGTTCAATATTTTGCTTCTCATGTACCCACTCCTAGAATGGAGATATTCTCACTTATTCCATAGAAGTTCCTAATTCAAAAGCACTCATTATTTTGTAAGGTCTAGTTTACACGGGAAAATATATATTTTTAGACCTAAATGTACGTATTTGTAAAGGAAAGCTCCACAGTGGGTATTATTTTTTGTAAGATCACCAGTTTTACTTAGTCTGTGTAACTTCAGGAAGAGCTTAAGCTGAAATGGAAAGTGCCAGAAGAGCAGCAGTATTGCTCTCCCCAAATAATTATACTGATCTGCTGCTGGACTTTTCCCTGACAGATTCCCAATACTTGCTCTCCAAGTCCAGGAGGAGAGAGAGCAGATTTCTCTTGGAATTAGTGTAAGCAACACTTTACCTCATCTCGGTTACGTCCCTTACAGGAAGGGCTCTTTCCTGCAAAAACAAGAAAATAAAACATTCCTAAAACAACAGCAAAAATGAAAGCGAAGCTGATTTAAAGTCCTAAGAAAACAGCACAAAAATCTGAATACGACTTCATCGGCGATACTCAAAATGCGTCGTCCTTTCCGTGTTTTCCCTATCAGCAGTATTTTAAAAAGCGTATCATCCGTCAAGATTCCCCTTCTTTGTCCCCGTTATTCAGTGTCATGGCAGGAAGATGAGAGCATTACCATCCACATCACTTCTTTAATTCCCTGCCCTTGAATAAGGGCAATAAGAGCCCTGCATAATAGAGTTTTCAGCGGAGAGAGTAAATGGGAATCGGTTGTTAATTCAATACAGGATCCAGAAGCCGTCTCTCCCTTCTCTTTTCTCAAGGTAATACTCTGCCTCCAATTGTCATTATAGCCGAGAATGAAATTATTTGAATTCTGGACACATCAGCACAAAACCCAAGACTCCCTGCCAATTTCGTTGCCTGCTTGGAAGAGAACATCAGAGAGCATCACTCATTTATACGACTGCCAGCCTGAGACTGTAAATTCAGAAAACAAGGAGGCCTCAGGTGCTGCACTTTAACAGGTCTTTCTGCTCCTGAATCTGCCCCCCTCACACACAAGGTAACATTTTATCTCTGAAAGGCGAAGCTTTCAAGCATCTGCCAGAGCACACGCTCTGTACGGCCTGAATGTGAATTGAAAATGAGACTATTAAGTTTATTAATTGGTATCGGTGACTTAAGGCTTTGAAGGAGATTCATGGCACTCGGGAAAATAATCCATAAAGATTTTTGTTGCTCTAAAAAGACAGTGCAGCATCAGCTTATTTCACTTGCAGCAGGTTCATCTCTTTTATGGAGCACATACTGCACTGCAGGCAAAGGGAATTTTAATGGACACTGGAAAAAAAATTATCTATTCCTCTGTCCCACAACAACTTAAAAAAACATGAAAAAGACACAGAACAGAGAGATTGAGATATGCTATCACAAAACATTTAAGGCACTATAATTAAATTAAGATTCAGAAGTCTGTCAGTGAGATGAAGATTAAACTGGCAGTAAGTTGAACTGTGTTTGAAGCAACTTGTTCCCTCCTGCTGAGGGTTGCTTTGTACCAGGCTAATGAGAAGGCACATCTCAGAAAGGTTCCTAACAAACCAGCAGATCGCTGATGGTAATTAGTCAACGTGGTTTGCAGGAGCATACACCGTGTGCCATTTTCAAGTGCCTTGCAAGCATTAATTAATGTGTTATTGTATTTCTTGCTCCCATTTTAAGCCACAAGCCCTGCCCCATAGCAGGCCGTGCATGACAAATTTTGATTTTTTAAAGATTTCCGGGCAGGAGATTTTTCTTTTTTTAGTGAAAAACTGAGTGCACCTTTTGCTAAGTGCTCCGTGATCAGCCCTGCTCTTTATCTGGCATCTTCTGGTTACATTTACAGCTTGGCATAAGGCAGCAAAGCCTGTAGTCAAGGGGGAATGGACTGCAAGAAGGTTGAATCCTGTGGAGGTGCTGGAGCTGGAGGAGAGGCAACAAGGAATGTTGTAACAGGAAGTGACTAGGGTGATGGAAAGCTGTTGCTTTGTGGTGTTGAGAGAGAAATAACTTTTGAAGGCCGTGACCCAAGAGAAAGAACTCCTTCTGTAGTCCAGTAGCTCTATACCAGCTACAGAGGAATCATGTGATTCCTGACACGTTTCCTCTTCAGGGCTGGAACTTCTTGGGTTGGCTGGTAAAACATTCATAGCGTTTTGGTTTTCTCTTCTCCTGAGAAGAGGAGCATTTCATCTCAGACAACTTTACCAACGCATTTTGTAGCATCTGTCAGCTGGTTTTGAGATACAGAAATGCTTTACTTACTTACTTACATTTTAAACACAATAAAAGTGAAATTCTTCTTCAATAAGGCACGCAGTCTTCAGTCTGTCATTGTGACAGCTCCCCAAACCGGCGCTTATCATGTTGCTATTTTTATTAATAAGGTCCAAGACCCGCAATTATCAACCTAAAGATGCTTTGCAACACCGGGGAACTCCTGTTGGGCTCCAAAATAAGGCTCCATCACAAGGTGGCTGTGATTTTTTTTGCAGTCGAGCGCCTAACGAGCCGTGATGCAGCCGCCCTGGAATTCCTGGAGCTGACCCAGCAGTGAGTGTGACCCACCATGCAGGAGAAGCGTGCTGCCCGGCTGATAAGGAAACGTGCATCAGCAAATACGGCTTGTTTATCCCACGAAAACCGCTTTGGAGGAGTGCAAGTAGAAAGAGCCCGGGTCTGCACGACACAGATAAGAGCTCTGACCAAAAGGACGACCAAAGGTCGCGCCAGGCCTCCTGGAAACTCCCAAAGAGAAGCTTTCAGTGGGAATGGATGACTAAGGGAATTGCAAAGGGCTTCTGGAGGCTTTTATCTGTGTGCTACCACTCCAAATCCAGCTCAGCACTTCAGCCATTTGTTGTTGTATGCTCTGATGGATGTGCTCTGGGCTCGAGGAGTTGGTAGCCAAAAATCCCCACCACCACTGCCCGCCTCGTTAACAATCTCAGCTAATGACCTAAGGACAGTGTGTGCAGCTGGAAAGTGAGCTGCTATCTGGGTCATACACATGTGGGGTTTTTTCAGGTCAGGAAAGACTCACTAGCAGTTTTCTCCAGGGATGCCTTGTTGTTCTCTATGTTCCTCAGGTAAAGGAAGATCTCCTGAGGTCCCACACGAAGTAAGCAGGGCGTTGGCACTTTCCATGGGATCATGAAATATTCCTGCAGCCCCTTTCAGTGTGGTCTTTCACACATCCCTTAGGCCATGAACCACATCATGACACTGGGAATCACATGCAGTGAAACTGCTGGAATTGTGTGAAATCAGAAATAATGCTGAGGCGAGAATCATGCCTTTCTATGCCATCCGTGCTCTCTAAAGTAAATAAACTTTGTTTTTTATACCTTCCCAGGTAATGTTTCCATTTGTAGTAGTATCTTCTATTTGATTTATGTGAGAAGACGATATGAATTGAAAACCAACTTGGAGCTAAGCCAGGCTGTGAAAAAATAAAACTTGGCTACGCTGCTTTGTGCCAACATGGAATCTTTGATCTGAGGAAAAAAGCGCCGTCTATCAACATTGCTCTCCAAGTGGGATTCCAAGCTCTCCAAACATACATAAATATTTCAGCCCTGTTTTGGAGCTAAGAATCTGAGACAAAAAGATTTGCTAATAACCAAAGACAAGCCTGAAGCCACCCTGATGCAGAGCGGGGAGGGCCGGACATGGATTTTTGATAACCTCAGGCAACTGATGCAGGCAAAAGCATCCACGTGGGAGATGGTCCAGAAGGATGAAAGCTGGGAGCAGACTCCAGGCGCTTTGTAAGCCCCAGAGGAAGTCCATTGATTCTTGGAGATTCCCTGGACTTCATTTGACTGTGGAGTTGCCGAGGCTAATTTACCACCGTGTGAGGTTCGGGAGGGGTTTTGTTGGCTTATCCTGGGTCTACCTGGCTGTAACAAGGCAGGGATTTTTTTTTTCAGATATTGTTTCATTGTGTCAGGAGGCAGCTCAAAGCTGTACTCTGCCAGAGATCCCATTTGTTACTAAAATGTCTAACAAGCTCCCGTGCAATACTTGGTTTATTCACGTAGACATTTCCCTGAAGTTCTGGCTCTGCTCCCTCCCTGTCATCTCTCACCTCATCTGAGATTCACTCTTGTGAAGCCTGAAGAGGCGATTTGTCATCAGTTCATATGTAAATCTCCCACTGTTCAAAGGACTGCTGAACTGTCTGTTTGTGTGATTCACCGGAGTCGCCGCAGGATCTTACAGCTCCCGTTTAGAATTTTCCTACCCTGCTCCTTATTACGGTCACTCCTTGTGTTCTGGTTAATTTTACATGATCAGATTTCCAAGCCAAGGTCACTGCCCGGTTATTCCTGTGAAGCCATGACCTTATTGCATCTTTGCTGCAGCAAAGAACAAACCCAATAAGGGCAGTATAATAACAACACAAATTTCCTGGACCTCAGCTTCTTTCTTGCTACCGATTCCCCAAGCTGCCTCCTCCTCTCAAAGTCTCAGTTTTGCCCATGTACTATTGTCCATTTCGAGCACTAAAAAGCTGATCTTTTGAAGAGCGGACCATTCCCCAAAACCTTAGCACATTAGCTGAATTTCCAGAGACACTCAGCACCTGGTGGTTAAGATCCCCAGTGTGTCATTTCATTCGATTTTCAAGGAGTAAAAATAAATGAAGGATGCTAAAAGCCTCATCATCTCTCACAGATTAAACATGGGAAGCGTGGAGCAATCTGAGCAGTTTTCAGCCTGATGAGTACCTCTGATCTATTTGGCCATTTGGGCTCCACGGCTGGTGATAATGGAAGAAAAATTAGGCTTCATTATTAAAGTGGAAAAAACCCCTTTATGTCTAGGCTGAGCTAGGAAAATTCCATGATAACTTACTGGTGTCACAGTTTCTGCAGCTGTCAGTTTTTTTGATGGAGAATGCAAAGGCTGCTGTAGGTAAAACATTGAACTATTACAATTTTGAAAGGGTTTGTGTTTGCTTTTGGATTCTGTGGGTTTGGTTTGGTTGGTTGTTTTTGTTTATTCTATTTTTTCTTCAGTCTCAGCAACAGATATTTCTACCTTATGGTTTTGTTTGGCTGTGGGTTTTTTTAATAATAGTTAGGACATCCACTAGAACAGTAAAATGCCAGCCATTTCTGCACTTGAGGAGCCTCTAGGCTGGCCAGGGGTGATAATCAATTTTTATAACTAATTCCTATAGCTCCTCCACCTTCATCTTTGCCACTGCCTAAGCCCTTGAATAACAGCTTGGATCTATGCAAGTGCTAGAAGCAAAAGTATCCAGGCTTTTGGCAAAACCTGAAAGACACAAAGAATTACAGACCTTCTCTTGGCTCTGCATTATTAGACTTTCAAGGGCCACAAACCCAAGGACAACCACAAGGAATATAATTTTATTAGCATTTTAAATATACTTTTGCTATTGTGTTTTCTTCTCTACCGGGAACTTTACAATTATAGAAATTATACAGGACAAAAAATTCCCCAACAGCTAGCAATGGTGCAGTCATAAGACCACCCCCTTGTTCCTCTCCAGTTCTTATTTGAGCAGTGTTGCTAGGACAATGAATTGTTTCACTAAAACCCTACTGATACCCAAAAAAGAAGAGAGAAAAGAATTTCTAGGGTAAAACCATGAAGAAGAAAGGATTCCTTCTTTCATATAAGAATATTTAACTCACTAAAGGTGAGTGGCATAAAAAGAATAGCATCTGTTTTTTGGCCAGCTGTCACACATTGAGCGTTTTTTCCTATAAAAAGTGATCCTGAAGATGCAACACAATTTTTTTGCTGTTTTGATGATTTTCAACTCCGTAAGTTTATTTTCCCAGTCTCAGTTTATTTTGCCCACTTATTACTGTCCATTTGGATCACTAAGAAGCTGATCTTGTGAAAAGCAGGACATTCCCTGACCATTCCCCTTGGCGCATAAATTGAATTTCAAGAGACCACAGTTTCTGAGGGCCAAATTCTCAGAGCTGAGCTCTCAATTCTCAGGACTGAGTTTTGAGAGTCGAGTTTTGAGTTCTGAGGGCTGAGTTCTGATTTAGGAATTATGAAGGCTGCATTCGGAGTTTTGAGGCTGAGTTCTGAGGGCTGATTTTGGGCGCTCTGATGCCTGATTTCAGTTCCGAGGACTGATTTCTGAGGGCTGAATTCTGAGGGCTGATTTTGGGACCTCTGATGCCTGATTTCAGTTCCGAGGGCTGAATTCTGAGGGCTGATTTTGGGACCTCTGAGGGCTAATTTTGAAGTTCGAGGGCTGAATTCTGAGGGCTGATTTTGGGACCTCTGATGCCTGATTTCAGTTCCCGAGGGCTGAATTCTGAGGGCTGATTTGGGAGCTCTGAGGGCTGATTTCAGTTCCGAGGGCTGAATTCTGAGGGCTGATTTCGGAGTTCGAGGGCTGAATTCTGAGGACTGATTTTGGGAGCTCTGATGCCTGATTTCAGTTCCGAGGGCTGAATTCTGAGGGCTGATTTGGGAGTTCTGAGGGCTGATTTCGGAGTTACGAGGGCAGATTCAGCAGCTCGAGGGGCAGATTGGGCAGCTCCGAGGGCAGATATGGCAGCTCCGAGGGCAGATTTCGGCAGCTCCGAAGGCTGGTTTAGGAGCTCCGAGAGCAGATATGGCAAATCCGAGGGCAAACTCGGCAGCTGCGAGAGCAGATTTGGGACCTCCCAGGACACACATAGGACCTCCCACGCCAGATCTGGCACCTCCCAGGGCAGATTTGGTAGTTCCGAGGACGGCGCGGAGCCACCGCCCCCGGGAGGTGCCGCTCCGGCGACGCGAAGGGAGGTGCGATGGGCGGCGCGTCCCGCGGATGTCTCGCAAGATGGCGGCGCCCCCGGACATGGAGATTTCCTCAAGCCTCAGCTTGGAGCTGCTGCCCACCGACCCGCTGCTGCTCATCCTCAGCTTCCTCGACTACCGGGATCTGGTGAGGTACGGGCGGCCCGGGGGGATGGCACGGGCGGCCGGGGGGGATGGCACGGGCGCGGCGAGCGGAGTGCTCCCCGGGCTGTGCGGGGAAAGCGTTTGCCTGCCTCCGGAGGAGGCGCTGAGGGGAGGACACGGCCTGAGCACCCTTCCCTAGCAGCAGCAGCAGCGAGCTTCCTTATACATTTCCTTATGTATTTCCTTCCCCCCCCCCCGTACACCTTCGTATTTCTAACAAAATGGAATGTTCTCTCTTACTGGGAAGGTGGTGAGGCCCTGGCACAGGCAGCCCAGAGAAGCTGTGGCTGCCCCATGCCTGGAAGTGTCCAAGGCCGGGTTGGACGGGGTTTGGAGCAACCAGGTCTAGTGGAAGGTTTCGCTGCTTATGTCAGGAGATCTGGTTGATTTTTCAGGTCCCTTCCAACCCAACCCATTCAGTGAATCTGTTTTTCTCCCCCCCCCACATTACGTGTTTGTACCTAAACGAAGCAGTAAGTAAATTTGTGAAATCAGTATTCCCCCAAAGCTTGTGTTTCTACGGGCAAACAAAGGGCGGTCTTGTTGCTAGTAAATGTATTCCACTGTTTGAAGTAAACCAAACAAAACGGAAAAAAAGATGATTTTTCAAGGAGAAAAACTTGAATGAGAGTGGCAGGTGCTTCTTGGGCTTGGTGGCTGAAGGGTTGTGAGTCATTCAGTGAAGATGAGAGTGTGGTTTTGGGTAAAACCTCAGCAGTCAAGTGCAAGGTTTGGCAGTGATTGAAACCACAGTGTTTAATCAAAGAGGGAGGAATAAGCGTAAGAAGGAAACAGAATGTTACCAGAAATGTGTGGGTTTTGGGTTTTTTATTACTCCTAATAAATATTAGTCAAGAATGGTAAAGATATCAGGGATATTCTGTTAGGATATCAACAGAAAAGACATTAGGAATAAGCAAAAAACTAAAACAGTTGTTATGGTGGACCTCAGATATTTGATCACGTGCCAACTTTTCCCTTGTTTGTGCAATTAGTGAGAATGGCTTTATTTGCACTTTTACCACGTTTGAAGCCACATGTTCCTGTGATGCTATGGTGACTTACTCCTTTCCAGAAATTAGAGGCTTGATTGATAAACACACAGTACAATAGATTTCTGCAAGGGCTTTTTGACTGGGATAGCTCAGTTCCCCACCCCCCAAAAAAATACAAAAAAATCCCCATGTCATGAAAGTTTTGCACAGCCAGATGCACAGGTGAATGTGTTTGTGGAGATGTTGAGGGAAAGGGTAATGTCGGGGAATACAGGAGAATCACTTTGTTGAGGTTGATTTTGAGATACTAATACAATTCTAGTTTAACAGCTTCTAAAACCCTGAAAAGCATAACTGGAACCTTGTTTGGTCCCCTCGTTTGGGGTATTTAGATGTTAATCACACCCTTTGAAACATAGTGGCACTGTGGAAGCAGCTACCAGAGGAAGTGATGTTGCCACATCTACATTAATGGTGTCTTTTGGAGGCTTCCTTCGAAGTTTGTTGCTTAAACAATTTAAAGTGGAAAGGAAGTTTGTGATACTCAAACTGTGTGCTTTCTGTGGGAAAGATAAGGCAGAGCCTGACCATCCAGATAAAAAGGGATTTAAATCATAGCTAGCCTGTGCTACTGGAAATGCTTTCCACTGGGTGGAGTGGAGTCATGCTGGAATCTTTCAGGCACTGTTTACTCTGGTGTAGGTCTGCAGGGTGACCTGCTTTACAAAAGTACTTAATTGCTGCCAGTTCTTTAAGTGTGTGGAAAAGTAGTTCATGACTTGCACAACTGTGATGACGAGCTTTACCCATTGTAAGCACAGCTCTAAAAGGACAGCTAAATCATTTGCAAACTCTGCATTTATCTCATGAGAGTGTGATATGTGTGATACAGCACTTCTCTGTCTGTTTTGCTGCAATCACATTTAATGATTTTGTATTTATAGTTGCTGCTATTTGAATCGAAGATTAAATCAGCTATCAAGCCATGACCCACTGTGGAAAAGACACTGCAAAAAATACTGGCTCATTTCAGAGTAAGCAGGATTGTTTTAAGCTTTTTTTTTTTTCCCTGTGAAAATGAATTTCTAAAGAGATGTTGTTCAGCTGATTTTCAGTCCATCTTACATCCAGCTCGTACTCCCAGCTCCTCCATAGCTGAGAAAAGCTGAGTAATGAAGGATGTGAATTAGCTTTTCACCAGCTCTGAGGTTCACTACCAGACAGAGCTCTGTTCAGAAGGCACTCTGTGTGAAGGAGTATTGTTTCTAAGCTTTCCCCCTAAGTACCCCAAATGTTTCCTAACTCTGTTCCAACTTGCTGTTGTTGAATAGACGCTGGAATTAATGAAGTTTGTGTAGCTTCACGTGGCACAGAGTGTTCCCGGGTTAATGTTATGCATCCCCTTCCTGCCAAATAACAAATCCCAGACCCCTGGGGTTTGGAGGACTCCTGAAGCTGCAATTTGAGCACATTTGTGTCCCCTCAGCGAGGAGAAGAGCCGACGGAACCAGGGCTGGAGAGCCATCTTCATCAGCACCTACTCTGACCTGGGGAGGTACATCCAGTACTATGCCACGCTGAAGAAAGCCTGGGATGACCTGGAGCAGTACTTGGGGCAGTGGTGTCCACGCATGATTGGCTCTTTGAAAGGTACCCCTGGCCCTCCTGTGAGCAGGTTGGCTCACCCAGCCCTGCCTGTTATTAACCCACGTGCTGCTTTCCTCAGAGGTGTGGGGCCTTAATTAGCAGAGCCCTGAAAGGCAGGTAGATGTGCTCTCCCTCCCTTGCAAACACAGGCAGAGTCCTTGCCCAGTTCCTGCTGATCCACAGATTCTCTGAAATCAAGGTTTTTTTATTTTTTCACTCTGTCTATTAGGTTGCTGTGACCTTTTGTTTGTTACTTTTTAGTGTAGTAGCTCCATTGCTTCAAGGACCTGCTGGTGGGATTTTATTTGTGAAGTTTCCATAAGGCCTCATTTGAAAACACTGTCACTTGAAAGCAGACACTTTAATCTGAAGCCAAACAAAAAGGATCTTGTTGGGTTTTATTATTTTTTTTCTGTAGGCCTTACGGTGGTCCAGTGCTGGAGCAATAGTTTTTCCTTTTTTTTTACTCCACTTCAAGATTCTGTTTTCAGTTTCAGTTTGTGTTTTAATACTTGAAGTAATTCCAGAGTTCTAGGTCATAAATCACAGCTGCGGTGAGTTTGGGCTTTTCTGGTATAGGGGACAAAAAAGCTTTTACATTTTTAGCTGCATTTCAGTTTTCTGTGTGAAGTTGACTTTTAGACCATGTTGTCTAATTTAACCTGATTTGTGAAATTAGGAGATAAATAATCTCTTAAGAGACAGATTATCTCTTTCCTGTTTAAATCTTGCATTTTCTTGGATTGCTTGGATAGTGCCGGATTCTTACGTTTTGCTGAGTGTTTTTCAAGATAGAATGTGAAGCTTTTATTTATGTACAGAAAGACAAAAACAAATTTCAAATTACCAATTTCCGCTCTCACATAATGATTGCTGGTTTTAGATAAAATTTAGGCCTTTTTCATACCATTTGTAAGGGATATCGTTTCAATGAATTGTTAGCTTATGTCCTGTTAATAAAACAGATAATAAGTATGAAAAGGGTTTTAAAAAATGGATTGGAACAGTCCACAGAGGCCACCCAGTTGATTTTTGCTGGAAGTGAGGGTGCTGGAACCCCCTTGAAGTGCAAGTGGAAATGCCAGAACAGTTCTTCTCCATCCCTTTGTGCTGTTGATTGGAAAATCCCCCTTTTACAGCCCACTTATTGCTTCAGATTCCAGGTGAATGGGGGCTGCAGCCAGCATTTCTGTGTCACTGATTGAACTGGAAACTGGAGAGAAGCAACCCTTAGGGTGATGAAAGACTAAAATCAATACTGCCTGAGAGCTGTAACTGGGACTGGGTTATTGGCAGCGTTGTGGGGAAAAGGTTCATTCCACTTTATAAACATTTGCTGCTTTCAGGCCTGTTGAGGTTGCACTGGACTGAGGTTGGTGCTGCATGAAACAATCCATTACAGTCCCCATTTTCCTTTGGAATTTATGTGATGCTCATTGTGTCCCACCCAGCGTGCAGCAAAGCCACCAGATATGACCTGAGTCCACCTTGGTTGGACGGGGGCATTTACAGATCCCGTGCTTTGTGTTGGAAATACCTCAGCTGTCCTTTCTTTTCCAGAGAGTGTGAGGGAGGAAGACCTGGATGCTGTGGAAGCACAAATCCACTGCAAACTCCCTGACGACTATCGCTGCTCATTCCGTATCCACAACGGGCAGAAGTTGGTTGTTCCAGGGTAAGGACTGAAAGCTACTTACCAAATATTAATTCCTTTCATATTTCTTAGCCACTGCACTTATTAAAAGGTGAAATGTCCCCCGAACAGGATAAATGAAGCATTTCAATGTGTTGTGACTGAGTCACTGCTAAGTGACACTTCCAGAATTGGCTGTCTTCTAATCTTGGAAGTAATTGGAAGCCCAGCGTGGTTTTCTAATTGCCCAAATTACTCTTACACTTCCCCTTTTCCTAGTGAGAACCCTTGTCAGTTTTTTGCAGCAACTCTAAGCTTCCAGCTGTTAGGCTTTTAATCATAGCACTGCAAGTTGCTCCCCTGAAGTTTGGCTTTGTGTTACAGAAGTAAATTAGCCTATTGAACTCTTCAGGCTTCATTCTTTAATAATTCTTTTATTCTTCAGAATGGGTAGGACTTAAAACCTGTTAGTCATATAAAGGTAGAATCAAATTTTCAGTTCTGCAAATTAAGTTTTCTCAGTAGAAGGTTTTGCTATTTTATGCAGTTTCTGCAGTGAAAAGCTCCCTTTTACATTAAGGTTAGGAGGCTGATGACCAAAGTTCCTGGTATTTCTGCTGTAGGAAAATTGGGTGTTTGAAGCACCTGATGAAGTGCTGCAAACATAAGAAAAAGATGGAAAACTGCAGCAAATCTTCACAATGTCTGCAGGGAGGAATGCACTCATATTGCTCTGCCAAAACCTGCCCTCGTAAAGAAGGTGCAGCTTTCTCCATTTGGAGTGTTTTATGTGCAGAAGGGATATAGGAAACTGTTTTATGAAACCATAAGGATGATTTCTAGTTCTGTTTTCCAGGAGAGACTTTAAAATTTTTTAGACAGGAGCTAGGTGCCCTATTTCTGTAGATCTCAAACGGTGCTCTGCAGGTTGTGTGCTTCCTCTCTCCCCACTGTTTTGCTCCCATGAAACCTCTGCTGTAATGATGTGGCTGTGGAGGGGCTGCAGGGGCAGACACAAGGTTCTGGGGAAGTCTTCCAGCTTGGAGAAAGGCTGGAAGGGGAAGGTGTGGTCCCACTGGTGGGGGATGAATACTGGGAAGATCAGGGGCAGGCAGTGGAAGTTTGTACAGCGGGTTGTTAGATCAGAAACGGAAGTAATGTGGGGCTTGTCCTTGTTAGATGCTGCAGGTTTCTGTGTTGGGATGTTGGCACTGCTTCTGTAAAATGTCTGGCCTAATTCCAGGCCAGACTTCCTAAGGAGAAAGAGGGATGGAACCTGTTGCCCAGGATGGGATCAGCTTTTAGCATGCTGGCATGTGGCAGCTTGCACCTGAGTCACTGCTTTCATAACACCAGTGGAAGCTCAGCATCTGCAGGAATTTACATCTCATTTGCCTTTCCCTGGAGTTCCCAGCTGGGATATGGGCGTGGAGTGTACACTCGGGTTTGGGTGATGCTTACACAAAGCTCGGGTGATGTGAACTAATAAACAATATTCCACTTGGATTTCACCTCAGTCTAATATGCATCCAGAGCATTGAAAGAAGCAGTTTCCAAAGTTCACCAGCCAGCTTTGCCTTGTGGGTGACGCTCCCTGTTTTTGTTGTTCCCAGTCTGATGGGAAGCATGGCCCTGTCCAACCACTACCGCTCCGAGGACCTGCTGGACATCGACACGGCGGCCGGAGGCTTCCAGCAGAGGCTGGGGCTCAAGCAGTGCCTGCCCCTCACCTTCTGCATCCACACTGGCCTCAGCCAGTACATGGCCCTGGAGAGCGTGGAGGGACGGAATAAATACGAGATCTTCTATCAGTGTCCAGTAAGGAAGATGTGTTTGTGTTTCCCAGTGGACTTTTGTGCTGATTGGTAGGGCAGGAGCCTTCAGTGGGGAGTTGAAGCTGTGAATTCAGTGGTCATGGGAGCACTCATGGGGACAGGCGTGTGAGTTTTACGTGTCTGAGGATCTGACTGTGTCAAGCAGCCAGACTTCAGGTTTAGTGAATACAGGGAAAGTGTTCCCCGTGTTATTTAAATTTTAACCTTGAAAGTCCAACCCTCTCTAATACATCCTTAAACTTCTTTCCCTTTCAGGACCAAATGGCTCGCAATCCATCTGCTATTGTTATGTTCATTACAGGTAACACTTCAGATTAAATATTCAAAATAAAATAGTGTGGGATCATCCAACATATTTAGTAGTATTCCACTTGGCTTCATCTTGACTTACCGTGGGATGGAGGGGAAGTTCCATACACAGCATTTCTCTTGGCATTTTGAAGGTGGCAGGTAAATAGATCCACTTCCTCCATTCAGAGCTGCTTTATACAAGGTTTGCATTTGGTGGATTAGTGGTAGAAAGGAGGATAATAAACCTGGAGTCCCTTAGAATTCCAAAAGATCAAAGGACAGCACACACAGCTCATGCTCCAAGGAAGAAGTGGTAAGTACACTTAATCTAACAGGAGTGGGAGTACTTGATAACACATCAGGGAAGGCAAGGATAATCATTTCTTGGTAGCTCAGCTTCAATCCAGTTTTGAATCACTAATATTGACAATCAGTTTAACTTTCTGCTTTTCTGTTGAACTCTAAATTGCAATGCTTGGAAGATTTATGGCTGAGAAATTCTTGTGCAGAGAGCTGGTATGTGAAACTCTCTTCTTTGAGAATTAAATGTGACAGCGTGAGTGTCTGCTAAGCAATCAAACTGTTCCAAAATAATGGCTGTGGGTGTATGAAAAGCTGTTCTCAGACAATGGCTGCAAGTGTATAAAATCCCAAAACGACATACAGCTTTAGTCCTCTGAGGTTGTAGAGGAGTGCAGAGTGTGTCTCTGATTTATCCCTCTTTTAAAAGGGGAGGAAATGCTGCAGTGTTCCTTAGAAGCTTTCCATATGGAATCCAAATGATGAGACACCACTGATGAAGACCCTGATGATAATGTTAAATACTTAGCTAAGAGGTTCTTTGTTAGCTGTGTCATTTCTGGAGGATGCACCCTGAACTCTTTAGTTTTTAATTGGTTTCTCCAAATTATCCTTTTTGGTAGAATGATCTGGACTATTGACTGACTCATCTCAGTAAGCCTGAGAGTTTTTTATAAAAACAATCAAAGCTTTAAACTTTTTCCTTGAAGTGTTCACTGTAATGTGCTTAGTGGTAAATTTGCCCATCCTTAGGAATGCTTTTTTTTTCCTTGGCATCTAGGTACATCTTACTTGGAATGGTTTACATCCTATGTAAACAAAGTTGTCACTGGAGGTTATCCTATCATCAGAGACCAGATTTTCAGGTATTGTGACTGGGATTTGTAACCTCAGTGCCAGCTTCTGGTGCATGCTCACCTCTCCCCAAGCAGTTTTGGCTATCTGATACAAAAGCTGGTGCTGAGGAGAGGAGAAAGCCCATGAAACTACTGAAAAGAAACCTGTAAACCAGAATACTTAAAGCAACTTAATTTTTTTAACCAGAGTCTTCAGAGCTTGTAACTTTGCATTAATGGCACCAGAATTTTTCATTATCAGTGATCTGAAGTTTAGCAAACAACATGATATTTATTCTGTGTGCCATGCCATGAGTGTGTTTTTGCTGCAGGACCGTTCAGAGTTATTAAAAGCCAAATGTTTCAGCTAATTGGTCTGTTCATTATGTAAATAAGCAGGACCTGTTCTGGTGTTTGAATCTTTATACACGTGCCATTTCTTCTAAATATGATCAAATTCTGATCTTAATTCTGATCATATTCTGATCTTAATTCTGTCAAACTGGGATGCTGTAGAGCCCAGTCTTTGGATCTGTAAATGAATTTGCTGCTAGAGTTTCTAGGGTTTTTTAAATGACACCTCCCTATTTAAACAAGTGTTTTTATTGATATTAATTATTAAGAATAATTAACCCCTTGATGTGTTTAGTCTTCTGTATTGAAGGTGCAGAGCTGTCTGCAAGGTTAATGCTCTCCTCTCTGTAGGTATGTGCACGATAAAGATTGTGTTGCTACCACAGAAGATATCACTGTGTCTGTGTCCACCTCTTTTCTACCTGAGCTCAGTTCTGTACATCCACCACATTATTTCTTCACTTACAGAATCAGGTAAAAATAACTGAATTAATTCTTACAACGCGGGCTAGACCTGTGGAGTGTTCAAAGCAAATTTATGCACAGCGTTCAGAAATGTTCTGAAATGAATAGGAGGTGTAAAGCACGCTGTGCTTTTTAATAAAATAATCCTAATCATTACTTGGTCAGGTACACAAAGTACCATTCAAATTGGTAATTTGCTAAAATGGAATGATGAGATGAGTGGGGGAAAGAAGTTACAAGCAGCTCTTGTGATTTAGAAAAGGGTAAAAGACAGTGAAGCAGGGGGATGGGTCCTGCCAACTGCTTTGGGTTGCCTTAGTGGGTGTTTTCTTTTCCCAGTCTGCTTGGTGATCCCAAGGGCACCAAAGCATTTCTTGAAAGGAATGTATTAACTGTGTTCTTCGGCTTCTAGAATTGAAATGTCCAAAGATGCCCTTCCTGAGAATGCCTGTCAGCTGGAGAGTCGATACTGGAGAATAACAAATGCCAAAGGTGATGTGGAAGAAGTCCAAGGTCCTGGAGTAGTTGGTAAGTGAAATATTACTGGAGAGAGTATTTAACATTCTTGTTATGAAAATTCTGTTATTGCCTGTTGGTCAGGTTATGGGGTTTGTATCAAAACCAGAGAAAAAGAGATGTGTCTGTCTGTTTTGGCTTTCAGGTTGTTTTGTAAGGGGTATCTGAACGTTCTGCTACTTAACCCCCTCTCCAGTTTTTTTATAATATCAGTAATTGCTGAGCAACCATTTATGCATCCACTGGAATCCAAATTGATCTGCCTGAGTCTGTTGTGGAGTGCAAGTCCTTTACCAACTGCTAAATGGTGGTTCTCCATCAGTCATTACTATTGTGATGTCATATTTTACCTACAGGAGAGTTCCCAGTTATCAGCCCAGGGAAAGTCTACGAGTACACCAGCTGTACCACGTTTTCCACAACCTCTGGATACATGGAGGGCTACTACACCTTCCACTGCCTCTACAACAAGGACAGATTCTTTAATGTCACAATCCCTAGGTTCCATATGGTGTGTCCAACGTTCAAGGTGTCTACAGCATGAGCGGTAAGCAGAGATTTTAGCAGTCGGCTAAAACGACGCCCAAAATTATTAAAAATGACAAAAAATTAGAATGCTGAATCGTGTTCATATTGCTGATTCCATACAAAACGTGCCCCATGATTCAGAGCTCCTCAGTGGTGCCTGCAGACATGGCACTGCATGAGCTGCTGGGGTTTCAGAGCTCCCTCCTTGGGTGGGAGCACACTCATTAATTTCAGCCATAATAATGTGTCTGCTCTATTCAGACATGCCCCAGTTAATAACAGTTTAAAAGCTGTGGAGTCTGTGCTGTGCCTTAGTTCTTGCTGAAAGCGCATTTCGTAAAGTCACTCACTGACTCTTCCAATCACCGAGATACTTCACTTGCTGTAATTATAACGTACTTTTAGTTTGGAGATTGTGGGTTAATTATATCATTTCTCCCTTTTCTTTGACGCATTTAGAGAAGAGCTCTTGATTTATTTTGTCCCCAGTTTTTGTGCAAGCACTGAGGAGCTGTGAGCTTTCCTCAGGAGCAGGCAGCTGCTTGCACACCGTGACAGGTTTATCCCAGGATTTCAGACGCTCGTTCCCAGTGGCTCTAACAGTAGGTGCCAGCAGATGTCGTGCTTCCAACACAAAGTGACATCTCTTAACTCACATTTTTAGGAGGTGTATTCTTTGCCTTCAGCTGATTGGACAAATAATTTGCTTTTCTGTGTTGCTCCACCCCTGTTTTAGAAGTAGTAAGGACCCTTTTGTTTTTAAGTTACTTCAGTAAAAGACAACCTAAACCACCAGTAAAATAGGCACAGCTGAGCTACTGAACTGTGGCTTTACAGAATTGTAGGTATGGAATATTGAAACCCAATGGATCCTTAGGGAGTGAAAGGTCAAGCAGTTCAGCAAAATGACCTCTGCTGCAAATTAGGCTTGGTTTTAGGATATAGATCCCAATGTCTGCTTCAGCTAATGGGAATGATAATCCAGCCCAGATTTTTCTAGGCAATTGTTAGTGCTTTCTTGCAATTAACTGGAAGGGAAGATTTTAATTAAACCTGGGTGTGTTTTTTATTAGGCAACAAATCCTCATGAATCTGCAGTGGATGAAGAGCAAGATTCCACAGGCACTGATGATCCCTGAGATCCACGTAGAGTGTTGGACATTCCTGCACCCTCTGGATGCTGCCCATGGGATTTTTTTCCCAAATAAACTGTTTGCATAAGCTGAACTCTTTGGGGCTAATGCATAGGAATATTTCTGACTGTTGTAAATGAACTGTGTTGCACATTAGGGCAACTAGCATGAATGTCGGTGCCAGTTCTCATCTTCATTAGGGTATAACTTCTGTTTCCCTGGTTTGGAAGTGGGGGGGAGAGGGAGGAAGACAGGGGGAGGGAGAGGAAGAGGAAGGTGTTTGGGCTTTGTTCACTTTTTTCCTGAAGTGTGAAACAGCTTGATAGTCCCAGGTACTCATATCTTACATTTTTAAAGTATTGCCTATTTATTTTTGATCATACTGCAGATACGGTGTGGGGCTTTGGTATTATACAAAGCATTAAAAGGGTGGGTCCTGTTGTCCTTTTTTTGGGAGTTTCTGCTAAGAATGAATTCTTCTGCTAAGAATGAAACTTGCAGTTTGGTCTGAATATCCCATTGAGGTGAGATTAGGTGCTGTTATGCTATTTTTTTTTTTTTAATTAACATAGTAACAGCAAAAAATTCTGGTCATCAAAATGTATAAATTGGGAGTGAAACTGGCCTTATTTTAGACAATCTGTCTGTCAGCTGGATTTTATGCTTAGTGACTCTGACTGGAGAATGCCTCTGGGAATGTGATGTCCATGCATAATCTGCCACTCATTAACTAAGGAATTTCTCAATGACTACAGAATATGGGTTTGTAAATATGTTTCAAGGGTTTTCTTTTTCCATTACATGATGTTTGCTATTGTCAGAGGTGACAAATTTATGTTATGTATCATGTTTTCCTGAGCCCTGGATGGATTTTTGTAACTGAATAAAAAAATAAAAGAAGAAAAAATAAGAGGAGACTGGCAGAACAGCAGATGACTAGAAAATTTATATTTAAAGAAGTATCTGTTTGCTTTATCATTTTTATTTTGTTTGTTGTCATTAATAAACAACTTTACTGCCTCTTCTGTTGTCAAGTGTTACATGGGACTGTTTTTGCCAAGACTTGAGCAATAATTTTGTGGCCAGCAGGGGTATAGTCAGTTCTTTCTTTTGACAGCCAGAATTTGTAGGTTTTATGAGGCAGACTTCTATATTTACGAGGTAGACTGATATATCCAGCTCAAATTTTCCATTATTGACTAATATCCAGATTTCTCTTTTTTTTTTTTTTTTTTTGCAAGTCCAGGTATTGGATTCTTCCCGTGCTCAGCTTTCCCTGGTGCATTTTCCACAAGTGACACAAGGTAGAAAAATATTGAGTCTGATTGCTACAACAGTCATTAGGTGAGACATCTCCAGAAACACAACCAGCTTGTGTTGCCCCTCACAGGAGCCAGAACAGCACTGACTTGCTGGAGTGCTTCCAAAACACGAGGATTTTTGAGGATCACCACACCATTACCTGAGAGGGATGAGAAATTTCCACAAGAGTTTTGTCAAGGATCGGTACGAGAAGGTTTTAGTGGAGCTAGAACTTACTGCAGGGCTGTAAGAACCCTCATGGTGGGAGGCTGTTCTTGGGAAATTTCCTTCCAGGATCTCTGTGTTCTAGCACAGTGGAATCAGCTCGAGGGCATGGGACTCTCTACACAACAAACACTGCCAGCCCTTGGCAGTTTCACTCATTCCCAGGGAGTGGTTCTCCCTTGGATTGTTAGAGATGAGCTGGAATTCTTGCTCTCTGTGGGAGAAGTCGAGGTGCAGGGCAGTGCTGTGCTCTCAGCCCCTGAGCACTGTGGGGTTTGAAGCCTCAGCTCTGGGCACAGCTGGTGGCAGAGGACTCTGGAGGGAGGAGAGAGCCAAGCAGGGAATTGAGGGGTTGCTGCTCCTGCCCTGGGCACAGATGTGTTTGTAGCAGGCCAAAAGGGTGTTACTTTGCTTCAGGCAACTATTTTGGCACAGGGTGTGTTGCCTAGAGCTGCCAGCAGTGCTGCAGCTCCTCACGATGTGCATGGAAGTGGGACTGAAGCCAGTTGCTCCCCTCACCCCTCCCAAGAAGGGTGAATCACAGAATCATGGAACCCACGTGAAATGAAAAACAAAGGGGTTGGTGATGTTTGGTGGCACTGCTGGAGTGGGAATATTCACTGAGCCGCAGGAGAGAACGGAGTGGAGGCCCCACAGACAGCCCCTCACTGCTCTGGGTGAGCACAGGTGTGGGGCAGGTGTCACTCCAGTGCTGCCCAACACTTCCTGTGGTCACTGGAGTCACAGGAATGTCCTTCCCCTTGGGGCTGTCCTGCAGGCTCAGCCTGAAGCTCTGCCACCTCCTCCTGGCTCAGATCTGACTGATCTTGGTTAGGTCTTCACCTGGCCAGGTAAAACCAGCCTCGCTGAACACCTCTGGACAGCTTGTGGTGAAACCCTGGCACATCCACCACAAACATCTTCTTTTTTCTGTCCCTATGCTGACAGTCTCTGTGACTGCTCTGTAGGATTCCTTCAACATTTTTGTGGGATTTTGCTGGCTGAATGGTTTCATTGAGGGGACCTTTGGCCACAATTTCTTTGCTGTGACTGCATCGCCGAGAGAAAAACAAGTGGTGTGCCAGCTAGCCAAATAAAAAAACCCAACTGAAAGTTCTTTTGCAACTTATTCCAGTGTTCTGGCGCTGTTTGTTTTTTTTTTTTCCCTGTCATTGTTTAATTTCTCAAAATGTATGCAAAGAATTTAAGGTGGAAAATTCAGGTGAAGTTTGAAATACCATTTATCTGCGATGATACAGATAAATGTGTGCTCTGTCGGAGGGACTGTTGCCAGATTTTGAGAAAGGAAAACAGGCAAATATTCAGCTGTGGCTGAAGTTCCTTGTTCCCAGTTCTTCATCTGAGTGAATTAATATGGGATTTTTTTCTATCATATTAATTGAGGGGATTCTCATTTAATAAGCTGCATCCAGTAATCCACAAGCATCTTACTCTTACATCCCTCTGCTTTTATTTAGAGCTTAAACAGAGGCAAAATCTTTTAGACAAAAGGTGATATGCTGAGCTGACTGATAATCTGCACACCAAGAGAATCTGATGTAAGTTCTGGGCGATTTAGGGTTTGCTTTAGGTTTAGTAAGTAAATTGGCAGTTTGGGTGGGGTAACAAAAATGAATCCTTTAAAAATATAACTAGGAGTTTTACCTATGTGTTTCATGTTGTCCTCAAGTCAGCACTGAACTTCTTTTTTTCTAGATAGCATGGATTTAAGTATTAGTAAAATACTTTTGGGGTCCTCATTTCTATTGCTGTTTAATATTTTCCTGGGTTGTGGATGTTTAAATCAACATTCAGGTACCTCTGGAGGAACGTGCCACTTTCCACTCCTAGTTTTTCCCTTGTGTGTTATAAAACTCTTCACTGTGTTGAATTAATCTATTAATTCATACATTGAGGTAATCTGGGGAGACCTTGGAGTTCCTTCCAGTACCTAAAAGGCCCCCAAGAAAGCTGGAGAGGGACCTTGGACAAGGGCATGGAGTGACAGGACAAAGGGGAATGCGTTTTAAGTGATAGAGGGTGGGTTTAAACGGGATATTGGGAAGAAATTCTTTAATCAGAGCAGGGTGAGGCATTGACACAGGTTTCCCAGAGAAGCTGTGGCTGCCCCATCCCTGAAGCGTTCCAGGCCAGGTCGGATGGTCGGAGCAAGTTGGGCTAGTGGAAGGTGTCCCTGCCCATGGCAGGAACGAGATGGTCTTGAAGTCGCCTTCCAACCCCATCCATGCCAGCATGTAACCACAGCGGCGATGGCCACAGGACGCCTGAGGGAGGCTGGTACCCCGTTCCCGAAGCCTTCCCGGCCGGTGGGAGCGGGGAGCCCGCGGGTACCGCTCCCGCCCGCCCCGCGGCCCCTCAGCGGCTCCCGGCCCCGCCCCGGAGGCGGCACCGCCGGGAGAGGCAGCCCCGGTGACAGTAGCTTCGCATCCCCGCTGCCCGCACGCATCAGGATTTGCCCGGGGAAGGTGAGCGGGACAAGCCCGGAGCAGCGGCGACAGCGCGGGGAGCCCGGCGAGGCCGAGCGGTGGCCGCGGGGGGAGCGCGCAGGTCCCCGCTGTGGGGGAGAGAAGGGGGGCAGAAAGCGGGGAGAAAGGCGGCTCTTCCCGGGAGATGCCGAGGAGCCGGGGGGCAGCGTTTGGGTGGAATTGTGTGCCCGGCCCGCGGCAGGTGCGCTCTGGCCGCGGCCGTGCCCTGAGTCACGGCGGCCGCACCGCAGTGCGCTGCGCTGCGCGGGCCGGGCGCGGGGCCGAGGGACGGGGCGGGCGGGCACGGCGGTGGAACGCGGCCAGGAGGCACCGGCACCGGCCACGGGACCCTTCGTGGTCCCCTTTCCCCTGTCTTTTCCCCTTTGCCCCCCCTCACGCTGTCGTTTGCGATGACAGCGGCAGCGGGTCTTGTCCGCCTGCCTTCTCCCGGGTGGGACTGCAGAGAAATTCTGTTTCACAACCGGGCGCTGAGCCCTCCGTGCTGTAGCAGTTGCTCTTTCTTGTCATTGAGGCGGGTATGATGCTTGACTTACAAGACTAATTTTAAGAATTCACTTTAGGAGATGTTTTCTCCTTTAATTTCTTCTAAGCCATGTCGTGAATTGCTGTTTATATACATAGCAATTGTTTTCCAAAGGTGTGGATTTCCTGATGTCTCACATGGAAACAGTTATTCATTTTCCCAAAAACAGACGCATTGAATTACCACTGTTTTGCTGGCTCTGATGACTTTTATTCATCTGCCTTACATTTATGCTGGTCATGACTTGGTGTTGCTAAAAGGCAAAGCTGTTTTTTGTCTGCTGACACACGGGTGACTGAGGACTCCTGGAACACGGAGAGATTCCCAGGGTGATTCTGTTTGCTATCCAGAAGGGCTCTTGCTGCAACCACCAGATTTAACAGCATTCCTGTAGATCCACATCACTGCGGGATGAGCCTCTGGACTGGAAAGGCTTCTTGCAAAATTGTTTACCCCAGAAAACAAGCTCATCTTGCACATTATGGTTTTTGTTTTTTGTAGTTTCCCCTGTGCTCAACAGTAAGTAATACAGAGAGGAGAAAAAAGACAGCAGGTTCGTTTTTTTAGTCATTGGATGGGGTTTCTTAAGGTTCTTTTGGATAGGTTTGGGGTTTTTTTTTTTTATGAGGTTTGGGGTTTTTTATCAGTAAAAAAATTGAGTAGACTTAAGGCTGAGAAGCATTTAAATACTTTTTTTGCTGTGAACTCATCTTTTCAAGTCCACAGTCACTGTCCTGGGAGGAAAAAGCTCCGTGCTGACATGGTTAAGGTCTGCCATGCTAAAATCTTATAGCTGCAGGCAGAATTAAGGGCAGTGACTGTTTCACTACAGTTTTATCAGATGTAAAACTTGTTATCTGAATACCTTTAATATTTTGGAACTTTGAATGCCACTTGGGCTTTAAAGACAAACAATTCATGTCCTCCTAGCACAAGTATGGTCCCTCTTTCCCTGCTGTGTCTGCTTGATGCCTCCTTGGAATATCCTACTCTGCAATAGGTTTTTTTTTTTAGTAGGAACTGTGATTGTAGTTCAGTCTGGGTGCAGAAATCTGTCTGAGAACCCCTGCTTTGGAGCTACCTATGCTTAAAAAATTCCTGATCTTCCCATCTGCTGGATTGCAGCAGCCATGGAGACCTTTGCCACTGCTGCAGGCACTTGGTGAGTTGCTGCCTGTGTCGGCCCCTCAGTGAGAGGGACAGATTTTGGGACAGGAGAGGCAAAAGCTCCTGTAGAGCAGCCAAACCTCTTGCAACACCATGAGAGAGGAGAAAGGAGAGCAGTCTGGCTCCAGGGTTACTGGGGAGTTGCTGAAAGAAAAAAAGCATTTGAGACATTTCTTTTTTGTTAGGTGCATTTGGAGCTGTGAGAAATTGGGAGGACTGTTGAATGGTGTAATCAGAGAGGAGAGAGGAGACCCTTCTGAGCCTGTCAGGGCTCAAATATCAGTTCTGAGAATAAAAAAATCCTCCCTTGGAAAGTGCAGTTATTTCTCTCTCTTGTGTTTCCCTGTTTTTCCTGGCCAGTGCTTTCTGTTTTATACTGTAACAAGTCTTGAAACCTCAGTTCATCACCAGGCATTTTGCTTTCAAATAGAATAAATTTGTAATACCTCTTTGTGCCCTTGAATTAGGGAAAAAAGCATGACCAAGATGAACTGCATCCTGCTGACCGCCTGCGTTGTTCTGATTGCTTTTTGTGGCTCTGGTGAGTAGAAGAGGGGGACTTGGTGGTTTAATGTTGTGACAGAGGCTGAGAAAACCATGGGAAAAAATGCCAGAGGGAGGAAAAACAGCTAGAAAAGCCTGGATTATTTAATGCCACTGTGGGGAATGTCAGTCACCATCGAAGCAGTGCTCAGTTTCTGTTCTGATTGTCTTGGGTCAGGAGAAGGAATCGGAGGCAGGATGTGGTGCTGCTTAACACAACAGAAAACTGGTGTTTTGCTGCTGGAAAATGGGATTCCTCTTGTGTGAATTGGAAGCCAGTGTGTAGTATGAGAGGGAAAGGAGATGGAATTAAGAAAATGGATAGAATAAAACCCATCTGCAAGTCTCTGTCATTGTCTGGGAAAGGCAGTTCTTCAAGAGCGGATAAAAGGAGCAAACATTTAATACCTTGTTCTGCAGGCAGATAATGGTAAGTGCTTTTAAAAGTGACATAAATACATGCTTCAAGATGTGCCTATCAAAACTGCCAGCCTCAACTGGTGCACTGGCATAAGCTTGTCAATTTTAACTGAAGCCTTGAGTTTAACAATTTTAAGTGAAGCCTTGAGCTTAATAACCAGGCATATGTTTTGTGACAATGAGATGCAGATAAGTGATTCTTCTTCCTCTTTTTTTTTTTTTTCCTTTTCCTTTTTAATGCTGCTGCTGTCTCAGTAGTTTATTAGTCAGTGAAGATAAACCCTTGTTGTCTTAGGTTACACCTTAAGATGTTACCACTGTGACAACAGCCCTACCCTGTGCAGGACCAACAGCACGTGCTTAACGACTGAAGACACTTGTTTGCAGTTGAAATTTGGTATGTACAGTGTCCCACAGACCTAAAATAAACCCACTTGGATCAGCTTTCATTGCCTGGACACCTCTAATCTGGCCCTAGCATGCACTTCTCAGCCTCACTCCAAAGGAGCTTGCAAATACTCTTGAAGGTCATGCTTATATCCAAGCAGTAATGTAATGATTTAGGTAGGTGAGTTGTAGCTGTACAAGCATGTACATGGACAGCTGTCTATTCAGATTTAAAAAAAAAATAAGCAAACAAACAAAAACCCACACAAGGAGGCTGGAAGAAAAAATAAAGAGAGCATCGAATTTAAAATATAATTTGTTACTCTTCTGAAACAGATAAAGGATGGGTATCCCACAAAATAAAGCTGCAGATGAATGGCTCAGTCATTTACGAATGGGAACTATTAAAATAAATTCTCATTTCCTGAGGGTGAAGTGATTCATGTCTCAGGAAGGACATCTTTAACTAGATCAGGTTGCTCAGAGTCTGGCCTTCAACGTTTCCAAGGATGGGACATCCACCACCCCTCTGGACAATCTGTTCCAGTGTTTTACCACCCTTATCTACCCTTCCAGTAGATTAAATAATCTACTGTTTTCTACACATCCTTCACTGAGAGCCTTGCCCAGTGCTGGCCCAGGCTGCTCAGGGCAGTGCTGGAGTCCCCATCCCTGGAGGGATTTAAAGGCCACGTGGATGTGGCACCTGGGGACAGGAGTTAGTGGAGGGTTTGGCAGTGCTGGGTTAAAGATTGGACCTGATGATCTCAGAGGTCTTGTTCAGCCTAAATGATTCTGTGAATGCAGGCTGAGCTGGCTGATGATGCCAGGCGTCACTCAAGCTCCACCCTGCATTTCCCTGTGTTTCCCAGCTGGTGAATTGGATACACACTGCTAAATTCCTAGCGAAAGCAAATTTGGAAACTTCTAAACACTTGAACTTAAAAAAGCAAGGACATGGCTGGGGCAAAACCAAAACTGTAGGGTTGATGCTACGGGCACAAATGCCCCGTGAACTACAGGACACAAGACTTTACAAAAAGTCTCCCTTCTCAGGAGGGTGAGGGGCCAAGCCCAGTGATCCACCCCTGAAATTTCATGTCAAATTCCCAGTTTGCTACGAAATTGGGGGTACATTTTATACCTTATTAGCCACTGCTGTGCAGAGAGCTGTGGGTGGGACTGTGGTCAGACTTTCCACTCCGTACAGAACATTTCTTGGTAGGAGGTTTTGTGCTGGGTCTGGGGTTGAAGAAGCGGACCATGCAGCTCCTGCCTCCCTCCCCTGGCCCCGGTTCCGTGGCAACACACACCACAAGGCCTCCGTCCAGTTTCTGTGGTTACACCATGGGCACTGTCACAGATGGAGCTTTGCCTTCTCCTCACTGTTTTATTCTCTGACAGTGGCAGTCTAAGCACTGCTTCTCTCTTTGTACCAAAAATTGTGTTACTGTCAATACTGTGTTAATCTGTTTAATTTTTTTTGTTTGTTTGTTTCATAGGTAAATTGAGAACTTTCTCCTGCTGGAAGGCGTCCCAGTGCAGTGTGAATGAAATTGCTGATTCCTTCCTGTTGGATAATTTTGATTTCTTTTGCTGCCAACATGACCTGTGCAATGAGAGTGCAATTACTGGGGTTAACAAAGCAGCCTTCAGTATTGCTTCTGTAATGGCCATGTTATGGATGCTCCTGTAACAATCCTGATTTGTAAGCTGTCCTTTCAAGATCAAGTTACACAAAACCATTAATTCTTCTCTAGATCGCATATTTTCAGCTCCTGTCCATAGGCAGAAACATTCCCTTGTAATTTTATTTCTCAGGGTTCTCCCTGTTAAATCAGTGTCTCCACTCGTGGGAAGGAGATGTGTGTTGTTACCAGTCACTGGGTGTTTGGATCTGTCCCCCTGTTAATGGGAAAGATCAGCTCTTGTGAAGTCGTGGTATTTTGTGGAGAACCTGGGCAAACTCCAGTGGCTGATGTGAAGGAGAAGGAACACCACAGCTTTTCTCCTGGAAACTGTCATTTTTTCCCTGTCCTGTAAACTGTCATTACTTTTGATTGGCATTTCTGTGGGTTTCGGTTTGTTTTGCTTTGGATCCTCCTTGTCACAAACCAAGCAGTGGGTTTGCCCTCAACACAAGAAGTGTTGGATCATAAATGTACCTTGCTGCAATCTTTGGGACGAATATGGAAATATTCACTTTCAAGTCACGTCAACACTTTGTTCCCATCACTGTACCTTTTCCTTTCCTACAAGCCAATGATATAACCTTGTCAAGTGCTGTTATTTTGTGAGACAGCATCTACATTTCTTAAACCAAAACCAAAATACTGCTATAAGTGAGAAACACTTCTTCTTCTTTTTTTTTTTTATATATCTATTTCTGTGAGCATGTAGACAACACGTGATAGCTTCTTTTTTGATTTTCCTCATACATTACCCATGCTTAGGATTTTAAGGGAGCATGTGCTTTGCACTGAGTATTTACTGGTATACTGAACAGCAATTATAAAATGCTAAGGAGCTGAAATGGCACATGGAGGTTACTTCCCCACCTAGTTAGCTTTTGGGTTTTGTTGAAGACAGTGACGTGTAAACTTAGCCCTTCAAGCTTGCACCTAGAGTATTAAAATCTTGCAGAACTTCCTTTCCTTAAATGCCAATGCACAGTATAGGTGTGTATTTATGCAGCATGAATAAAACCTGCTCCATCTGTAGGTGTGAGAGGTCAAACACTGAAATACTTACATTGCTCTGCTCCGTGGGTGGAGACAGACCTTGGGACATCTCCAGTGCCTGGGGACCCTCTCAGTCAGGTGGGATGCCGCATCCTCCTTTTTCTTCTTCTTCTGGGGCTGCTGGCATATCCCTGCCAGAGTTGTGTCCATTGCCAATGGGATATCCTCTTTCTGAGGACCCTCGCTTGTGCTCTTGACACCAGTGACACCATGACACCAGTGACACCAGTTCACCAGTCACACCAAGGGTGTTGTTCCAAATCCCTGATGTATTCCACAATGTACCTTTTGGTTGAGCTTATTGTAGCTACGAAAGTGTCCTGGGATCTCTCCCATCGCTCAAAGTACGTACGTCGTCCTGTCTTTGATTAATAAAAATGTCAAAAAAAAAAAAAAAAGGAAGAATTTGGAGTGTGTGGTGATTTGTTGGTATTTACAGCTGGATAGAACTCCAGTTGTTTCCATGGGAGGTGCATCCATGCTTCCCATCCAGAGAACTCGGCAAGTTCCAAGCAGACTTCTCTCCTTCCTTATTTTTATTTCCCACCTGATTAAAAACAGACACTGGAAGACAGCAATTTCTGCACAATGACTTTTTCCATTGCTGCAGCACCGTTTGTCAAAGTCGGGCTCATTTCAGGTGAAAAAGTATTAAAGCACTGACTCAGTATAAACTGGGAGGATGTTCGTAGCAGAGAGGTATCTTTTTTTGGACAAGGCGATAGACTCCTTATGCTTAAATCATCCTGATGGCAGCATTTTTTTCTCTATTATATTGTCAGTGTCTCTTTTTTGATAGTGGTACTTTTAAACTTGTTTCACTGCTGTATGGCCTGCATATATAAAATATTCTCCTTTTTTGATAAGTGCAAAAAAAAAAAGCTCTGTATTTTGTGTGTCTAATCTTCGAGCAATCATTTTGACCATTTCTTTTTTGATAACCTTGAACATTTTGTCTAAATTGTCATACTATTTTGTTTCTCTTCTGGAAGCAGCCTAAGCAACGAGGCCTTGTGTTTTAAATGTGTTGCTTTCTTTTTCTAAAGATCAACCAGAACACGATTTAATTCCTGTAAGGTTTGTATTTTCTGAGCCTGGCTGTGCTGACTGCTGAGCCCTCTCCTGCAGTTTGTTGAACAGTGAGTGCTCCTTGAACTTTGGCATTTCTCCCCCTGCTGCTGCTGGGTTATGCCCAGATTTGCTGGCCAGTCCACAAAGAGGACCATTAAAACCAAGACAGACATTAAAATTTTAGCTCAAATGTCAAAATACTAAAATTCATTCAACTCTGAGTCCACCAGGACTCCCAAGTCCTCTGCAAAGCTGTTTTCCCCCTGGTCAGCCTGTGAGTGCTGGGTAACTTGTCCCTGTTGCCAGGGTTGCTTTGGTTTTATTTTGTAATTATCTGAGTGGTTTGCTGTTCTGAGTTAGTGCCATGACTAAAACCTCAACCTTTGAGGATGCTTTTTATGCCACTACACATCATTTATGTACTAATGGTCCTCTGATGATCCAAGAATATTCTTCCCTACATCTACTTCTCGGTTGCTCTCATAACCAGCAGAGTCTTTTTTGGAGGGGACACACAAGTTATACAGGAACAAGAAGGGGAATGTAACAAATGGGAGCTTCAGCAACAGCAGGAGTTCATTCCTGTGACCTGTTTTTACCATGAAGTCCTTCTCCAAGTCCTCATGATGGTGACCTTTAACTTGGGCATGGAGAGAGCTTGGGAACCTCCTGGGACTGGCGGGAATGTGAGGCTGACACACCTGGTTGAGAAAGACTCAGCTTTGTCCTGTTGGAAATCCTCCTCTAGTTTTACCATCCCTCATCCAAGATGAGGTGGGATGTCTCCGTGTTATTTCGGGATGCAGGAAATTGTGAAAAGAAGCAGATGCACGGGGAAAAGCAGAGCAAGCAATTTCCTCCCACTGCTTTTCGGTGTGAGAGGAATGAGGAGGCTGACCAGTGAGCAGCTTGATTTTGTCAAAAGGAGTTGCTAAGCTCACAGAATTGTCCCAGCAGAGAGCTGCACATTAAGGAACTCACTGTTGCACTAACTGGGGCATCTGGATACCACCATTGTATAAATATTAAATGCATTTAACAACAGCGGTGCTCCTCCAGCTGGAAGAGAGTTTAATGTGTCTGAATCTCTGTGTGTGTCTCCAAGGGCTTGGATCTCACTGGTAAGTACAATCTTAAATACAATCTAAGCTGGCATCGCAGCAGAGGAGTTTGGCTATGCCTAAACATCCAATAAAGCATTGTCTGTGAGATCCCCACATTTACTGAGGCAGAAACAAGCACACTGCACTTTCTGACTCCACACAAGGTGAATACTGCACTAGCCGCACAGTGCTAACACCATCCTGCATTTTAGAGAGGGAGAAGGGAGCTGATTGGCTGTGAGATACCCAAAAGAAGTGTGTTGCCGTCCCCACTCCTGTCTTTTCAAGAATAATTTATACATTGGGGTAAAATGAAAACCTGCAGATGATATTATTTCTATGGATAAGACAACTTACAGCATAGGGGAAACTGTCCCGGAGCCTAGAAAAGAGCAAATTAAAAATACTTTTGGTTTCTTCCTCCTAAGCGGAATGAACTTTGAGGAAAAAGGTTTGGAGCAAAGTTCCCCTCCTGAATAATGAAATCTCTGCATGCGATCCAGTGTTGATTCTATTTAAGGGATAAGCAGCCTTGAATTGATTTAGATGCTTCTGAGCCCATGCCCCAGCACCTTGTGAGTCCAGCTGAGTTACCCGTGGCACACCAGCGCTGTTCAGGAATGACACCTTCACCGTGCGAGAAGGGAATAGAGGGAAACTCACCCTTGATAAGTAACAGCTGTGTTAATTAGCCAAAACAGCCTCCTCCCTGATGAGTAACAGCAATAGCCAATAAGGAGGAGTGAGATAAAAGAGGGGAGGATCCCCATGGAGGAGGAACCTTGAGGAGTGTGAAGGAGAGAATCATGAAGCAGGCTCCTGGGGAGAGAGAATCCCTACTGTGAGGTCTGCAGTTGGAGCCTGTTGTTGGAACCTGCAGTCAGAGGCTGCAAACTGATCCCTGCAGTCGGAGTTTAGCAGGGAATAACCAGCAGTCAGAGGCTGCAAGGGAAACCCACAGCAGGAGCTGCTGCAGCCAGGGTCAGGGAATAGCTGGAGTTAAGATGACTAAGCAGCGAAGAGGAATAAACCAGGACCCTTTTCATGCTGTATTTAGCAAGAAGTCTGGCTCTGGGCTCATTTCTACCCCCTAATCAGAGGGCTGCTGCAACACTGCACCATTCCTCACTGCACGGGGTTGGTACGATGCTCGATGCTATTCAAACCAGCCCCTTACACCATTTTGGTAGACAGGGCTGAGAGTGAAGCTCTCTGCACTCCTGTTTTCTCCTCTCTCACAGGTATTCAGAGATGCTGCTGTGGGGGCAGGATTGGAGAAAAGCTAAGGAGGCACTGCAGGCTGGGAATAAAATCACAAATGTTACAGGTTGAGAGGACGGATATTGTGGTCAGATTCACTATGGAATTATTTTTTTAGAGACTGCTGCAAACCACAGAAACCTTATTCTCCAGAGGATTCTCCAAGGAGCACTCTGAGCCACATGCAAGCCCACAGTTCTGGAGTTCATTCCATGCTCAGACTCCTATTTCCAGGGATGCTAAAGTCTTCCAGGGAACTTCAGGCATCCATCATCATCAGCTGTCATGTTCCTAAGTGGTCAGGGCTTGGGTGAGAACAGTGCACAGTGTCATCATTTAGCTCGGATCTGAAATGAGCGGGGGTAGGAGTGTTGCACCGGGAAAAGATTCAAGTGATTAAAATGACAGCCACATCTTGAAATCGAATGACTTTTAAAGCCTGATGGGTTTCTTCTTTTCTGCTCCCAGTCATGGTGATGCTGTAGGATCCTGTGAACTGAGGTTTATTCTCTGTTCTGTGGGATGAAGTGATGCTTGTCTGGGGAATGGTGCGGTTGGAACCCCGTGCCAGTTATCTCTAGAAAGCTGCAGTGTGCACACAGATAAAAGGACTGTCTAAAAGATGCCAAAATGCAAAATAAAAATGCTGCTGCTGTTAGATATATGAGGCACAGCTTCCTTTTGTACCTGCATGTTTTACCCTACAGCAAGCTGGAGGTGGTGTTCTTTTTTTCAGTTTAGAAAAAGGATTTTCAATCCATTCCTCTCCCTGAAAGTGAGATCAATACAACTGTTGTTACAAAAATTCCCTTTCCTGACAATACAGCAGCCAATTTTCCTAGTATGAAAATGTTTTATTTATAAATACCTCTCAATTACATTATACACCGCAATGTACTGAGGTGGTGGAATTTTACTGGAGAGTTTGGCATTGCTCAGGTGCAAAACAAACCGAAGGACAGTCTAACAAGAAATTAAGGCCTTTGCCTCGGGGTAATGCCTTTAAATTGAGGGAAGGTGAGTTTAGAGCAGACATTGGGAAAGAATTCTCTCCTGTGACGGTGGTGGTGAGGCGTGAGCAGTTAATAAACACGTGGCAACTTGTACAGAAAAATGGGGAAAAAAGTTTGGGAACACCAGGAGACCAACAGGCCTTGGGGCCAGAACGCCGTGTGGGCGGCGGGCGGTCCTCCGCGCCGGCAGGGGGCGCTGCGGCCAGGGGGCGGAGCGGCTCCCGGCGGGCGCGGCCGAGGCTGCGGGGCCGCAGAGGCGGCGGCGACGGGGCCGCGACGGGGCTGAGGCGGCTCGGCGGGCTCGGGGGCCGCGGCCGCCCCTCCGCCGCCCCGCAGGTGAGTGCGGACACCGCGGCCACGGCCAGACCCTCCGCCGAGAGCCCCGCCCGGGCCTCGAGCGGTGCCAGCCCGCCCCGCGGAGCCCCTAAGGGAGGAAGGCGGGGGGGGGTCGTGAACTCCCATTGCCAGGCGCCGGTGGAGCCGGGCAGGAGGGGTTGGAAATGTGGGAAAGGGTGGAAATGACTCATTGGAGTTCTCTGCGCCTCACATGCACCTGCACTGCTCTGATGTGCTGTTTCTGCACTGGGTCGCTCTCACAAAATAGTGCTTCGCTTGTATTATATATAGATTTATATATAATATATTTGTTATGGAAAGTAAGCAACAATTCGTATTAATATTTAAACGTGGTGAGTGTGACTAAGAGATCGTGTTTATAACAGGTGCAAGTAGTAGCCATATGAGTGTCTCAATGTATTTTTACAGAGTGTGTTTGATTTTGTTAGCACTGCTTCACTGTGTGTTGTATGTTCGTGCAGTTTTTGGCCAGGAGCGTTTAGTTCGTTTATGGCACAGACCTTTCGAAAGCAAATTTAGTTTGTTCAGTAGAAGAACCAGCATTTTGGTGGGTAAAAGCAAAAGTTGTGCAGGTACTAGGAGAAAGTAATTAAATAAAAATGGTTTTCTTTCGGTGGGTGTGTTTTTTCCAGCACCACATTGTTTTGGGGAATGGGTTTAAAATAATATTAGGCTTAGCTGGGTTGTTGCACAGTTTGTTTTTCTGCTGTAGGCCTGTGGCAGAGAGGAGGGAGGGGACTGCCATCACCATCCTCAGTAGTGAGAGCTGGAACATCAATCTGTCCTGTGCCCCTCGTGCTGGGCCCTGTGGTCTCTGACTCAGGGGACCGAGGAGGCTGGAAAGTGCCCAGATGAATAATACATGATTAGTTTTTTTAGCTGGATTTGGCTGTGGCTGGTAGAGGACCGAGTTAGGAAGGCAAAGCTGTCACTGGGGCTTTTCTTTTTGGTAACGTCCTGTTGTGAGCAGAGCTGAAACCTCAGGTGTACTTTGAGCATTAGGAGAAAGTTGTTTTATAAAATTAAGTGGCATCTTTTGTGTCTCATGGAAGATAAAGAGTTGAGGGATTGCAGCTTTAACTCGCTGTCTGTACCCCAGGAAAAAAAAAAGGCAAAATCCATCCTTGGTTAATTTCATGCCGGGTAGGAAACTAAATTTCCTGGTCAGTTTTGTTTCCCAACTTGATTTGGAAAACTACTCGGTGTTTAGTGTCACTGATATAAATAAAAAAAAAACCACCAGGAAGGAGCAGCTGAGGTATTCAGGCAGGAATGCTGGCAGGTGAGCCCAGCAGAATGATTCTGTCAGTCAGAGCTGGAAATGAGCTGAAATATTTACAAATGCACCGCCGTGTTCCATCTGGTGAGTCATTCTGGCTTCACTGTGTCTGGGTAACCCTTTCCTGTGTCTGGCAGTGAGCTTTTCCCTGGGAACAGCTTTGATGTTACAGCTCTGCAGTAGTTATGAGAGGAGGGCTTTGCTTACAGCTTCTGCAATTCCCATCCCCACACCCGTGGCTTGTTTGCCGATTTTAATGTTAATAAAGATCCTTGGGAGGATCCAGCCTGGTCTGGTAGGTGATGTGAGCCGTAGGTTGCGGTCTGTGATTCCGGGGTTGAGCTTTGAAGCGATGAGCTGCTGTAAAAGCAGCCTCTGCTCTCAGGCTGCATTCTTTCCAAGATAAGCCGTGTGCTAATGCTTGCCATGAACTGCTTTCCAAATTCAGGCCTGGCCCGTGGATGTGTGGGTCAGAAGTCTGTCACACAGAATTGGCAAGGACACGTGGTTTTTCCTCTGGGGGTTGCTAGTTGGGAGTGACAATTACTGAGCAGGTGCAGTGCTGGTTGTACCTTTCAGATAAGAAGCAGTGGCAACAATTTAAGCAGTTTGGTGTTATTTAGTGGTTTTAGCCTTAATGTGTGTTTTTTTTGGAAATCTGTGTTGATGTAATCCCGGTTTTTCTGCCGTGACAGGCAGTGTGTCAGGTCAGGTTAAATATTAGCAAACTATGTGGTTTGTATCTTCTATTTATATGTTGGAGAGGCAGCTGTGCTGGATAATACTCCATGGCATTTACTCTTTAAAGACTTCTCTGGATTATTTTTGGAAGTATTGGCATTTTGGAAGCATGGGCAGTTTTTAGAAAAGGCACTTTATTTGTGTTTTGTACAGAATGAGAAGTGTTATTTCTCAACAACTGGTGGTGTAGTGGAGATCAGGGATGCTGTCAGAACTGAACAAATCACTCTCAAGCATTTCACAACGAGATGCATAGAAGTATGAATTAATTACAGTTATTTGAGTCCCTGATACTTACTGTGGTATTATTTAATTTATGTTTCCTTAGCCGTCGTGGAATTATGTGGAAATGGGGTAGTGGAGATGATTCTCCTTCCAAAACAGCAGTAAGTACTTAATTGCTATTAATATCTTTTTGAGACTCTGTCACAGAGAATCTTTCATTTTTCATACACTAACCACATGTATTTTCTCTTTTATAAAGCAGTTTGACTGGTTTTACCATGACAGTTTTAGGGCTGTAAAAGTCAGGTTGTGTCCTTGTTTCTGATCTCCTTGATATTTAATCTCAGCTGCTGTGCTCATCCTCACTCTGCTTATCCTGCCTTAAGGAAACATCTGTAGGAGTTACATAAGCTCCATCCCTAGGGTATCTTTGGGTAGAGTAAGTTCAATATCAATATTTTATGGGTATTTATTTTATTTAGCAGCACTTCTGGCTGTCACAACACAAATCCAGTGGGCGAGGAAGTTCAGGTGCTCGTACCTAGAATGCTTGGACAGTTTTGCTGTATTTCAAACCAGTATTGCTAAAGCAGTTCATAAGGTTTAGGATTCCATGTGACTTGGGAAAGCAGCCTGCTATGGGTGGATATAATCCGTGGAAGTTTTACTATTGCATTTGCAATAAGCTTGAGACACCAAGTGCAGGCATTTGAGGAGCAATGCTGTGTGCCCCTTTTGGCTGTTTGAAAACACCCTGGCTCTGGCCAGGCTGGATGTTCCCTATGATCTCCCAGAGCTGGATTTTCTCTTGGATCTCCCCAGGCTGCAGGCTCCAGGGATGTGGGAAGCACAGCAGTGACGGATCTGACGGAGCAGCTGACGAGCACTGAGCAGCTGCTGGCACAGCTAAAGGAGCTTGTCAGGGAGAAGGATGCTGAGCTCAGGAGCAAAGATCTTCAGTTAAAGGTACTGTGTGTGTGTTCGTGTCAAAACCATTGTTTAAAATCCCACTTCAGTCCTTTTGGTCATGTTTTACAAGCTTCTGGTCTGTTACAGCAGCCCTGGGATTGTCACAAGGAGCTATTCTGGGCTCTGGACATTGCTGCTTGTTCCCAGCACGTGTTCTGTTCCAGGATTGAACTAGAAGGAATTTATATCTAATATCCTGAAGGTTTTTTTGGGGCTTGTTACTCTTTCTAAAAAAAAAAATCGTAAGGTTCATCTCTTCCTATGAGAGATTTTTCTGCCCTTTTTATCTGTGGAAGTGAACATCCAGATGTTGAAATATTGCATGTTTTAAAACTCACTGTATATCGAGTTCTCTTTAAACAAAATGAAATAACCTTTTACACTATCATGAAGGTGCCTGTCTTTTTGTATTTTTTAATGAAAAAATAATTCAGTCTTCTCGTTAAAAAAATCAAGCCTAGAATTTGGATTGCTATGAAAAAAGTAGGGCAATTTATAACAAAGGGTTTTGAACTCTATACAGTAATAATCACCATGTGCAGAAAGCCTAAAGAAAAAAGAGAAAATTTAAATAACAAAAATGAAACATTGTGATGTCTCTTCAGGGAAGCTATTTTGTGTTAATCACTTCAGATTTCTCCCTCTCTCTCTATTTTTTTTTTAATGGAGGAATTGAAGCAGGCAGTTGTCCGTGTAGCTCATTTAGTCTGTCATGACTTTGATGCTTGTAGGAGGAGAAGGAATCTGCTGATGCCAAACTTTCCAAGCTGAAGCTGCAGAACAAAGCCAAGGTTGCATCATTAACCTCGCAGCTGGAAGAACTTAAGAAGCAGTTACCAGTGGCAGGAGGCTTAGAGGCCAAAGCAGAACCAAAAAAGGTGAGGTGTCCTCACATTTGAAAGCAGATAGAATTTCTACAATTGCTGTAGGCTGTTTTCTATGCTGGACTCAATTGGGAAATTCAGATTTTGAGCTGAGTCAGGTTAGAATCAGAGTAGACTGAGTGGGTGCTGTCAGTTCATCTGTGTTTCTGTTTAATTCTTTGACTTTTCAATAGAAATTCAGAAAACTGCACGTTCCCTTCAAATTGTTTTAGTAAAAATTTCTCACTCCTTCGTCCTATTAGCAGCTCGAAGTTTTGACACATGTGAATCAGGCAGATAAGGTTTGGAGAAGAAATGAAAACAAAACCTGTCTTGTTCCTTAGGAAATGTAAAACTGTCCTTATTAGCAAAGTGTAAATTAGGTGTTGGAAAGTGACTGGTGTTTTACTGTCCACAAGAGAGTCTCAGATCCGTTTGTAGTTACACAGTTGTCCAAGTAGACTTGTGTTTCTTCAGAGCAGGACTTCATACAGCTTCTAAAATAACTTCAGTGAGATTTTAGTTTTTCAGTGGGGTTGTATTTTAAAGCTGTGCTGGAAGGGAATGGTAACAGTTTGTTGCAGTCCCCAGTTTTCCTCAAAAATGTGCAGTAACTATTTATTCTGCTGATCTCTTTTTTTTGGCTAACAAAACACGCTTAGCAATTGCACTTGATTTCTTGTAATGGCAGATAATTTCTATAGAACAGCAATTACAACTGTGGGAATTGTGATTAAAAACATGCTTAGGAATGGCTGAATTGACATTTTGTCCCCCAATAGTCCTGTTTTCCCTCTGATATATATGGACTACACTTGACAGATTATTTGAGTTTCAATTGCCAGAGGAAGTGAATCTCCTTGCTGCACATTCCAGTTCACTTTTTAGCAGTATTATCATGAATAATTACAAGTTTAATACAAATTCTGTGCCAACTTCTACATGGAATATGAAATATATAAGAGAACTGAAACACAGTCTGTGGGGAAAGTTTGCTTCTTTCACTGATATTATCAGACTAAGGAGAGGTACAGAATCCAGGAGTTACCTGTTCATGGCATGCAAACCTTGCTGTTTTTGCAGGCATCAAAAGATGGAGACCAGGAAAATGCTGCGGCAAATCGAGGGAAAATATTAGTGCTGAGGAGGAGAATTGAGGAGCTGGAATCCCAGATCACCCAAAAAAATGATGAGTTACAGAAAAAGGTGGTGTTTTATATGATGTGACTTCTCACCTTTGTGGTGTAGGATTGTGTTTGAATATGTTCATTTAAATATGTATTTAATTCTTTGCTACTGAACAGCCATTGTGGGAGTTTTGTTGAGGAATTATGTTACAGCCTATGCAAGGGCAGTGGGAATTCTGCCTTTGTGCCCTCAGTGAACAGGGAGTCCTGCATGAATGCAGTAGGGTACACGAAGATGAGCTCTGTGGGTCAATGTCGTATTTAAATCTTGTGCATTTCGGACAAAAATGCTGGTTCGCTTCTATTTTCCTCATTGAAAAAATAGCTCATAACAGGAATAAATGTAGGCAAGGGCTGATTTGGTGCTGTGGTGTTTTGTGGCCATAACTTCCCTGGGGATGGTGGCAGGAATGGGAAGGCTGCAGAGTTTGAGTAAGGTCCAGTAAACAATGATAACCCTTCAAACAGAACCAGTTATACATCTGATTGTCATTTTTGGAGTGGTCTGACACAGATAGTAAGGAAATGGTGCCAGCCATTCTTGTGTGCTGGCGATGGAAGCACAGACCACAGACAATTGTGCCTTTCCCCCCTCAGGATGCCGAGCTGGAGGCGCAGCGCGGCCGTGGGGCTGACATGGATGCCATGCTGGCAGAGAAGGAGAAGAAGCTGGCTGAAAGGGATGCTTACATCAGGGACTTGCAGGTGGCCTGTGGCTCCAGTGATGCTGCCAAGGAAATATTCCTGCCCAATGAGGAGCTGAAGGTGTGTTAGCAGCTTACTTATAAAATCTCTTTTGAGTTTTCAAAGAACCAATGAGTTCTGATGTGTTACGTAGTCGGTCCCTCTCTGAAACACAGTTAATTCATGTGAACAAAAATTCTTTACTAACTATCTTCATTTATACATATTTACTTATTTATTTTGTCCTTACCAGGGAGAGGCTTCGTGATTGCTGTGTCGTTTTTCTGCTAATTGTCTTTTGGTTTTGCATTGTAAAGAACCAGCTGGCAGCTAAAGAGTCATCGCTGCAAAGCATGGAGATTCTGGTGCAGAACCTTACCAAGAAGGTGGGAGACAGTGAAGAAAAATGCAGCTTGTTCCAGGAGCAGATCGAGAGTCTGAAAAACATTCAAAACAAGGAGAGAGAACATTTCCAAGGGAAAGAAGCTACCTACATGGAAAATGTGAGTAAATGCGGGATTCCAGAAGTTATATCCAGTTCTTGGGAAAATGGTGAGAGAGTTACCAACCACACTGGGAGTAGAAAACAGGTGTTTGAGGAGGAGACTGCTAATTGGGCTTAGTTGACAGAAACTTGTTAGACATGAACATAAGTGACTAATTAGTGTATTTAATGTTACTGGAAGCAAGTTTCAGACTTAATTTGGAATCCATTATCTTGCTGTACCTTTAGTTAGACGGTTCAGTGTGGTTTCACTCTAGTTTGTGGCCTGGTTTCATAGTTGTTTTCTTTGCGATTTTAGGTACGTTTGTTTCAAAATATTATCCAGGAAAAGGAGAAGGAGCTGGAAGCACAGAGAGAAAAGCATGAGCAGGAGCTTTTTAGATTAGCTGCTAAATCTGATGCAAGTGCTGACCTAGAACAGGTACGTTGCTCTGGAAACTCAGCAGCTTGAATTGGGAACCATGTAATTACTAAACTCTGTGACACAGTTCAAGTGTCTGGTCGGGAGAATAAAAATAAGTCTTTTATAGATTGCTTGATTATTTAACTTCTTATTTTTGGTAGCTGCTAAAGGCTTTGAAACAGAAGCTCCATGAGAAGGAAGAAGTCATGCTGGGAAGGACACAGGTGATTGATGTCTTGCAAAAGGAGCTGGATGCCAAGGACCAGCAATTGAAAGTAAGAAATGCCATAAGTAGGAGTACAGGTATAATGATTGACATTGGTAGGAAAAATACTTTGCATTAAAATTATAATTGTTTTTTGTACTGTGCCTTTTTTTTTTTTAAACAGGAGATTAATGAAAGCCTGAAACGTCTTCTGTCTGAAAAAGAAAACCTCCAGTCTAAACTGGATGCTGAGAAACATGTAATGAGAGCCCAATTAAAAGACATGATGGAGAAACATGAGCTTGAAATGACAAAAGTTAAGGCGAAATACAATGCTGAACTGCAGGAAATTCAAGAGAAACATGAAACTGAGCTGCAAGAGAAACACCAGGCCCTGGTTCAGCTTCAGAAACAAGTGGCAGAGTTGAGTGGTGGTGGACAGAGTGAATCCAAAGAAGTCAAAGATCAGGAATCTATAACCAAAGAGAAGATGGAAGATTTGGAAGGTATCCTATTTAAGCTTTGCCACTGACAATATTAAAGGTTTCTTCACCTCAGACTCCTACGTATTTTGAGCTAGTCCAATACCTACTGCAAGTAGAACTACGTGAAATGTGATGGAATATTATTGCCACAGTAATTAAAGTGATCAATACTATAATAATGGGGGTTAGAGGATTACCAAGATAATCACATGAAGTATAAATTTCTCACTGTTTCTAATTCGTGTGATTTTTTTGTAAATGCTCTTGTCTTGTGTAACAGTTGCTAAAGGAATTGCACCCAAAGCTTTGTATTAATAATCTCTCTACAGTTTTAAATAATTCCTGCTTCTTGTTTTAGTCCAAGTGAAATTGAAGGCAGAAGAGGCCAGCAAATCCGAAGCCAAGTTTTTGAAAATGAAGGCTTGGTCTAAATCAAGAATCAAACAGCTGGAGGATGAACTGAAAAATGTATGTGTAGCTTTATGTTTAAGGCTCTGTGTCTTTCTCCACCTACTGTGCTTGGAGATTTGATTGGGAAAAAGTGAACTGTGGGGTAAATGGACTATTAAAGTAGTTTACTTTATAAATTAAGTATGAAAATGGAATGGACATAATGTGTTGATACAACATGTAGTTTAAATAAAAAAGAGTACAAATCGTGTTATGAGCATTGAGGATTAAATCTGTTAGAGATTAGCTGCTGTATTGCACTTTAAATATTAGAAAAACAGCTATTCTAGATACTACTAAAGAATAAGAAAAAAAAAAAGGACTTTGCTGTGATTTTGCTGTGTTTGAAACCCCCATAACTGTATTTTCTTTCAGTTGTCCTCAAAGAACAATGACGTGTCTGCCTTAGGCAATCGTGTGTCAGAATTGGAAGTTGAAAATGAAGAACTACAGTCAAAACTGCAGTCATTGCACGAAATCAAAACTCAAAATGGTAAAAGAAAAGCTTTTGCAGATGATCCAAAGTAAAGAGACAAAAGTAAATGTTTTGTGTCCTCACAAACCAAATTTATTATGTTTTTGTAGAAGAACTGCTGAAAAAGCTGGAGCTCTATGAAGAGCAGCAGAGGAAGCTGCAGGCTGATCTTGACCAAGTTACAAAGAGAGCAGCTTCACAGGTTGACTTGAAAATTGATTTGCATGAGTTATTGATTAATGGTGCTAATTAGACTTTGAAAAGTGTGTCAGCTGGATTTTGGAGCTGAGAATTAATTTATTGATAGGTGGAATTTTCAGTGGCTGTTCAGTTGGAGAACAAGATGACAAGTTTTGTATTACTCAAAAAGATTGACTTCTACCTACTTTGCACACACTTTAAATTACATTTTTCCGAGCAGTTTGCTATTTATTTAGTTGTGTATAACGTGAGTCATCAAAGTGGGGCTGTTATTTTGCAGACAAAATATTTTTAATATTTTATGAAGTCATGGGACTTGTCTTTCACATAACCTATGATATCTGCAGTCTGCACTTACCAATTTCATAGGTTTTTATTTATGTAAAACGGTGAATTATGATGGTTTGCCAACTTACAATGTATTTACATTTGCAAAGGGGTGTGGTAAACTTATTTTAACACGGAATTTCTCTTGTTAGGCCAGTGAATCAGGTAGTGTGGATGAATTGCAGAGTCAGCTCTTGGAATGGCAGGAAAACGTCCCGGAGTCAGAGGAGTCCCGGGATCAAGTCCGAGAAGAGAAATCTGCCATGGCCTTGAGAATGGCTCAGATTGAGGAGGAGAGAGAAGGTGAATTGTTTTATTTCCAGTACAACAATCCTATTTTTATGGATGTGTGTGTGTGTCTGTTGTGCTTCAGACCGAATTGAGAACACACCACTGTAACTCATTTCTGTAGTCATAAAGTATGTGTAGTTAGTGAAATTGCTGGAATTTGCAATTTCTGCTTTTTCCTATTCCCTCGAGTTTGTTTTTCATACATTCATCTTGTTTTATATAATTTTTAGTAGATGTGCTGTTCTGTTTGCCATTTGAGCTGCTGCTCTGTAAGACTGCTTGAAAGGCTTATTGTCTGCAGATGATAAATGATAAAAATGATTAAAAATCATATTTTATCAATGATCAATAGTCCCCCATTGAAATAATAAAGCTGCCTGCCTAGAAAACTGGTGAAAGTGCAGGGGACTGTAGGGTTGGCTTGAATTAGAGGAATCAAGGTGGTGCTGAAGCAAAATGTACCTGACATGGAGTTTCTCTTTAGGAAATGTCTCATTAATTCTGTTCAGGGTGTTTAGTGATCTGTTAGTAGGTGCCACTTGTATAGGCCAGCTGAATAATGCTCACTGGCAGTGGCTTGGAGGTGGTTAAAAATAGCAAATTACCTTCAGAAAATAGCATTTCAAGTAATATTTGGTTTTAGAGCTTGCTGAATTATTAATTAATCTGCTGATGAGAAACTGAATAGAAGTGGCTTCTATCAAAACTTATAAAAGCCTGGTTAAATCTTAGATAGCTTTTACTGCACTTTCCATGCCATCTGAACTAAATTACAATTTTTGTCCCCTTTGTTAACCGTGTGGGGAATAATGGCAAATTTTAATGCACAGGACCTACCACCATAATTAATCCAGTTAGTTAATTTGAGCCTTCTCTTTTCAATTTGTGACTAAATGATTTTTCACTTCCATGATCCATTTGAAAGCTCAGTGTGTAAGCACAGAAATGTTTTAAGGGTCACGTCTCTTCTTTTTTGAAGGATTTACGCTTTGGTATTGAGAGGGAATAATACCCCTCCATTAAATCTACCTGTTAGCTCCTCTGTGCTGGCCACAGAGCCACATGCAATATTAATAACACTTGTAAAATTTCCTCTGCCTCAGTCTAGGTTTAATTTTGCAATTTTTTTATTTTTTTTTTCACCTTGGGAATAGCATGACCTTTCTGTTTCTTTTTTTTTTTTTTTTTTNTTTTTTTCCCTGCCGTTCCTCCTGGTGAGCCCTGAGCGTCCCTTCCCCCTCCACTCCTCCCCTCCACTGCGATTTGGGCAGCCAGGGAGAGCAGTTTCCCATCAGTTTTGTGCATGCAGGTTCCTGCAGCAGTGGCCCCTTGCAATGTGCTGTTGCTGATTTCTCCTGCTCTTGCTTCTCGTGGAGGAAATCGCCAGCAGTGCCTTGCAAGGCCTGCCATTGATGGTTTGTGGTTTTTAGCAAGACGTGTAACAACTGCTGGGTTCTTTAACTTGAGCTTCTCCTGCCTTGCCGTGCCTGTTTCTTCTTTTATATTAATGAAATCATCTTCATTTTTTCCACTGTAGTAACAGCTGACTCCATATTTTGTGTTGTATCTGGAGGCAAATTTCTTGGCCTTGCCACCAGTGGTTGTGATAAAGTTAAGAATCGAATTCATTCTTAGTACTACTTGAAATTCAGTAGTATTTAAAAAAAAACAATATTTCATCCCATGAATTGCTGAACTTTGCGTGCATTAATATTATCTACCAATATTTTAAGCCATATCTAAGTAATATGTGGCATCAGTAGTGACTTAAGGAAGTACAGGAGCATCACAGTTGGTTTATATGCAGTGTCTATCTGAAAAAAGGTGTTCTGGGAAGTTTTTCAGGTTTTTATGTTAGGTAATTGCAAATGAAAAGCTTCCTAAGCTGCTGTAAAACATTAGAAAATACATTTACTTACTAACTGTTGTTAAAGCAACGCTCAGTTTAACTGGAAGTATTTTAATGCTTGTCTGAGTGTGCTAAATCATTCTAAAGTTTCAATTTCTATACTTCTGTTATTCTTGTGATAATGGTAATTTCATTATCAGATACTTAGGACCCTGAATATATTGGGTTCCTACATTACAGTGTCAGAGGAGGGGCTAAATTTTTACCTGGAATAGTTCTTACTCTTTGATCCCCTTAACTGGCAGCTCCTGTAAACAGAAGGTTTAAGGCCTGTGATCAAAATTTGGTATTTAATTTTACAGCCTTGATAAAGTATGTATAATAATAAAAAAATGTGTAGAATCTAGAGAATACATAAAGGTGTTTAAAACACTTATGAATTGACAGTGCTAGAAGCCAAAGTGTATTTGAAATCAGAAATATAATCCAATTTATCAATCCCACTTGAAAAGGGTAATTTTTTTTCTTTACCTTTTTTCCCCCCACTAATCTTTTCTGACAAGACACTAGGTGTGTAATTTTGAAATATTACAGGAAGAATTTAAATCGAGCAGGTGCTACAGAATTGTGAAGTAAGGAAATCTGTGGTCTAAGTAATCCTTGGCCAACTCAGATGAAAGCAGAGTATTCCCTGTAGGGCTGAATCTCCAAATGGTTCCTGGTGTTGACTTCACAGATGCATTGACATCAGTTCTCTGAGTTTTGTGTGCTGTGAGGACAACTGCAGATCTATGTGATCAAACTGAAAGCCACATTTGTAATTACCTAATAAATGCAACTTTCAATTAAAGTATGGAGCCACCTTTACTCTCCCTCCCTTTCCCTGGCTGTGCTGTTGTGTCTGCTTTGCATGGGACGTGTTGTTTCCTAATCTTTACCCTGAACGTGTTTTGTTGTGTCACAAAACAGATGGGAATGCACTTCAGGTGACAAATCATTTCTAACAATGAGCAGGATGCATACCTAAGCTTTCATATTCTCAGTTTATCCAGTGTGTTTATTTACTAGTGATTGTGTATTTGTCCTGAAAAGATTGGTGTTACTAATTCATGATAAGATGGTTTGATGCCAGTTTGCAGTATTTAACACGTGCTTGTGACTTCCTCAAATGATCTGGCTTTAGAGCTCGTACTAAAATTAAAGTTTTTGTAAAAATGGATGTGATCGTTGAGATTATCAAAGCATCAGCTGAAAAAGCTGTGGTTTTCATCATGCAAATCAGGTATATTTGAACCTGGTAAATGGAACTGAGATGTAATTTGGCATTTTAATTGATTGGCTTTCCTTCTTAGTACGGTATAACCTCACCCTTTCCACCCTCCTGTACAAAGTCTTCCTTTTAGAGCTGATGAAGAAGTGAAGTTAGACTTTGGTTTGCTTCTTCTTGGTGAGATACTCAGACTTTCTGTTCTACATAGCAATGTTGGAGGGAAATCACAAGGTGAACGCAGTGGATTTTAATCTTTAATCTTGTTCCTGTCGGTCATTTGTAGGGACTTCACCCTGTCCCTGGTCTCTTTTCATGTAGTAGTGTCTGATATAAATGTAAATGCTTTCCTGTGGCACAAAACTGATTGAGGCTGACTGGTTCTTTCCTNAAAACTGGTTGAGGATGACTGGTTCTTTCCTGGCTGCTCCGATCCAGCCATAGTCTCAGGGCAGCAGGAGCTGGAGGAGGAACTGGCCACAGTTCAAGGAATGGGCAGGCTGCAGCAGGCAAGAAGAAAAGGCAGCCAGACCAGCAGGAAGCTGCAGGTGGGTTCAGAGAGATGTGAGTTTATTTTTACCTGTCTGTTAGTAAAAATGTGGGAAGTACTGTTACATATGTGGTGCTTTAGCCCTTTAAAACAGTAGGAGCTTAAGAACTTAGATTGGAACTGTAAACATTGATAAATTGAATGATCATATATATAGGCAGAAGATGAGAAATTCCAATGGCATCACACCTCTTACTCCTTTCCACTGAAAAATCACGAGGTTCTCTCTGGAGTAATTCCCGTGCCTGGAACCACATGCACGCTTCAGATGTTAAGGCCATTTTTGGCTCCAATAAAATCTTTATAAAGCTCTTTGCTGGTGGAGCTTTACTGAATAATTAGTGCCACTTAATTCAGGTGGACTTCTAGGTAGGTGGTGCTGTACCTTGCGTGAAGATTCTGTAAGGATTAGGATGTCATTGTCACATTAACAGACCATTGGAAGAGTGTAATTAGTTAACTGATACTTCAGAGAACTCCTTAACTTCAGAAATCAGGGTGCTAATTAAGATATCCAAACATTGTTATCCATTAGCTTCTCAGGTAGCTGAGGGTGTTTTTAAGGGCTTATCTTAAAAAACATGTGGGAGACTTGGCTTTTCTGGACGTAATAGCTGGAAGCTCTAGGCCACAGCAATCCCATATACTTTCGTTTAAGTGCCTGAATCACTGCTGAGTTTTGGGATTTTTGATGGAAACAGTGGTTTTAGTAGCAGAATTATCTTGCCCCTGCTTGCTTCCTTCTTTAAGTTAAACTTCCTTCTCATGTTTTGTGTGTAGGAGGAATTCCCCTTTGATGGCAAACAATGCTTCCAAGAACTGAATGTCACCTTGGATAGCACTGACTCAGCTGAAGGAGAAAACATGGGAGGTTGGTGGCCAGAGTACCCTTCACCCAATGCAGGTGTGATAGCGACTAGACAGTTGATGAAAGCATGCACACAGCATCTGCATTTCGTGCCTATTTTTGTTTTCAAATTCAGCTAACAGCCCATTTTGTGGTGTATTCTAATCTTTGTTGGATTTTTTTTTTGGCTTGTGTTTTCTTCCTTTTCGTTTCCAAGCATGTGCGTGCTGGATGAACTGCCTAGTTCTGGCTCACAGGTAGAGCATCAGTGTGGCTGAGCGCTGGAATTGGATGAGCTGTGGTGCCCATCAATATCCCATGTGGCAAGATCTTGTGTTTAAGTTATGAGTCTTGTTCCTGTGAACGTGTTTCCAGTTTATATCACAGTTATGTTGCAACCCAGAATTCCATTCCACCGCTGCTTAATTTAAAAATACAATTCTCTGTTTTTAATGCTGATGTTCTTATATCAGTGGTAAAGATTGCAAATACATCCTGTTGTTAAGATGGAATGGGCTCACTTGCAAATTGTCAATCCAGACCAATTTATTAATAATTGCTTAAGGTAACGTGCAACCAACCACCTGATCAACTTGTGGTTAATGTAGGATGAGCCACACTATTGGTTGAGCCACAATAGTGGTGGCTCAATATTAGAATATTTCTGCCAGGTCCTCTGAGTTCATGAGCTCTGCAGCTTTATTTTGGTTTTCCAACAGTTAAGGGTACTTTTGCTGTCTAAATTTTGGGGATGTAGTGCCTCAGGCATTTCCGCTGGAAATAGGGGAGATTTGTTTTTGCCTAACACTGATGAGAACTTTATTTGAAGAGCTGCAGCCATTTCTAGACTTCAGGAATTTTGGTAGACTTCTCTTGAAAGAATTTTCCTTCTTTGACCTGAGTAGGTTTACGGAGTGTGGTTGAAGAGTTGGAATTGGAGAGAAACCAACTGCAGGAACAAATACTTTTTCTGGAAGAGCGTTGTCAGGATTTGGAAGACAGATTTCAGCTTCAAGGTAGAATGGAGGCTCTCCAGGTGAGCTTTGGGGTTGTGTAAACCTGATGATGCAAGAGAATCATTCTCACAGTTTATGTTCTTTATATCACAGCCTACAGTAAGCCAAAACCATAAATTTGCAGAAAATGTCTGACAAAAAATGTCTGAAACCTAATTTACACTCATTAATTATGTTGTCAGAGAGTGTGTACATCCTATATTATGCTTTGAGATTGAAGCCTGTTGCTTTTCTTCAGCACTTGGAGAATTATGGTTAGGATTAAACTTTATTTGTTCTAGAAACATAGTAAAAAGACATTTTCATGATTCTTTGTGGGGGCCTTTGCCAGAAGGTCCAGAATTAGATTTGGTTGTGACTCATTTGAATTTCCCACTCCTTATATCCCTCAAGTTTCTTTTCTGTAAGTGTGTGTATGTATTTAATTTTTCATATATATATCTGCACATATTTAGAGAAGAAACTGCTTATAGAAAAATGATTCATAATTTTATATAAATATATACACGTGCAATCAAACTCCAGGCATTAGTTAGACACATAGTTATGTTTTAAAACTGTTCACTGAAGGCCCCACTGAGAACAGTCAAGTTCTTTTAAAAGGAAAAGGTTTTTTTAGTGTTGCCTGACTGACAAATTACTGTGATAATTTGTGAACCATATTTTTCACTAAGTGACACAACTGATTTTGTACTCAAACTCTTGGTGCATTACTCATAGTTCTTCATCTGTTAAGCTGCATGTGTGTGAAGAAGAATGACTGGTTTTAAGATGAGAGACAAGCTTATATTAATTACCGAGACTCTGGTAACGAAGCCTTTCAATACAGGTAACGTTTGGTGTAGAGGAAGAAGGGCAGCTATTGAGGGCGGTGCAGGTGTGTTCTGCCTCCTCCAAAATGCCACCTTCTGTTCATGGATGGTGACAAGTTTGCCACGTTTGTCCCACTTGCTGTTGATTCTGGATGTGTTTTGCTTTTGGTTGTTGGTTGCTGTTTTATGATTTTTTTTTCTCTTTTTTTTGTGTTTTTTTTTTTTTTAATTGGTGCAGTGGATCTGACTAGAGTAGGAGATTTGTACTGTGTTTGAAACCCTCCAAGAAGCTGTGTGAACAAAGCTTGCTTCGCTTTTTTCTCCAGTTCTCTTATGCTTCTCTGGGTGTGATAATGCTCTTCATCATTGCTTTGTTGCAGACTGAAAATGAGCGTTTGCAAACTCAGCTCACCCAGCTGCGCAACCAACAAATGAGAGATGTGGAAAAGCACCAGATTCTGATCTCTGGATTGAATGAGCAGCTTAAAGGGTAAAATGAAGATTCTTTACAACTCCACACATTATTGGCTTTCTCTGCTTTAACCTTCAACTTCTAATGAGGAGTACAATCTCTGAAAACACTTCAAAAAGCCTGACTTGTGTTTCTGTTTTCAGTTGTTATTTTTATACTTGGAAGTTTAAGTGGAATGTGTTAAAATTCTCTTAATTTGAGGTTAGTAAGATTAGAAAACTTAATGTAAGCTTTGTTTTCAAAATGTCTAAATACTTATTTTCTTTTCAGATTAAGCGACAGAAATAGTTTCCTTGAAAATTCCCTTGGAGAAAGAGAGCAAAAACTGGTGAGCACGACAGAAAAGCTGGAGCAAATTGAAACTTTGAGGAAAATGCTTCAAGAAAAGGATATTCTGAACAAAGAGCTTGGGGAAAAGTTTGTGCATGCTGAGCAAAAAGTAAGTTAAACTTATAGTTAGTATTTCACTTATAAGAACTGATGAGCTTTAACCGTAAGTTTCAATTTGTGTCCCAAGAGAGTTATTGCTGTTTTCCCAGTCTGCAAGTTTTTGCTCTGTCTTTACTGTTTTGTTCATGTAATTGCTTTTCTTTAAGTTTGGTGTAAGGATTTCTTAGACCCAACAAAGCTTTGCATGAAAGTATTTATATTTTATTGGGGTGATATGTTATTGTTTATTAGTTTCCAAGTATAAACTTCACTGTTGTGTAAACTCAATATTTTAACTGGTAACATCACAATTTTAATAGAATTCTATGTATTTCTATCACATGAACTTCTACTTTTAATGCTAAGCTGAATGAAGCCTTAAAGAAATGCAGTGTCTATGAAGTGGAGAACGTTGAGCAGAAAACAGCCATCAGCGATCTCACGGAAAGAGTCGCTACACTGAAAGAAAAGGTAATTCATAAAAATAATGTAAGAGAAGAAATTCTGTGTTCATTTTTCATGGTCCATTTAAATGTCAGCAGAAGTGACAGCATGAGCTGCTTTAAATTTCATACACTGAGCTTTTTGTTTGCTAAGACAATCTAAAGAAGAGCATCTTGTGACTTTACTTGGGATACAGGCTGATTACCTAAATGGTTGTTCTGTGTGTGGGGTGTAACTTCTTCCTCTAACAGGTATTTGGAGTGTTCTTGTAACATTATTTTCTTGCTGTTTAGACTTTGAAACAAGACAGCGTGGTGGAGTCCATGCAGCTGGACCTGGACCAGACCAATGAAGAGCTTGACAAGTTGAATTCAAGCCATTTGGAGGAGAGGTCTCAACTCATTCAAGATCTGCAGAAGCGTGAAAGAGAAATCGATAATCTGAAAGAAGCACTGGCAGAAAAAGACAGGGAGATGTCTGTCCTGTCTCTGAACATGACAGAATATTCTGAGCAGGTTGTGATCCTGAAGGATCAAGTGCAATGCAAAGAGGAGGAGATGCGAGGTTTGGAAGAGGCTTTATCAAAGGCTGAAAGGGAAATGCATTTGCTGAAGGAAGTACAGACAGCTGATGTGAGAGATGCCAGCGTGAAGATCTCTGCCCTTTCTGAGCAGAGTGACACCATGAGAATGGAGCTGGAGAGAGTTAGAGCTGAGAATGAAGCTAAAACCAAAGAAAACGAGGAATTAATAAGGCAGAGCACTGAGAACAGCGTGACCATTAAGGATCTCCGTTCCGAAATCAAGGCCAACAGCGTCGCGTACCATAACAAGCTGGCGGAGTGCGAGTCACAAATTACTCTGCTGAAAGAGCAAGTTACTAAATCATCCGAAAAGCTGCAAGAAACGGAGGACAAACAAAGAAAAGAAGCAGAATATTTGAAATCTCAGCTTGAGGAAAACAATACCCTGAAGGAAAAATGGAACAGTTTGCTTAAAGAGAAAGAGAGCAAAGCAGAGACATTGGAAAATGAGTTAAAGTCAATTAAAGATTCGTACAACAAACTGGTTTTGGAAAACACTAAAAAAGATGAAGAGTTGGCTGAGTTATCCAGAAAGCTCACAGAACATACTGATCATGAGGAAATGGCTAAAAAAGAGTTGCAAGAGAAACAAGAGCTCATTATTTCATTAGAGCAGAAACTTGGGGCTTTGGAGAAGCAGAATGAAGAGACTAAACTTAAACTAACTGGGGATCTGGAAGCCAAAGAGACGCGTTGCAAAGAACTTAATGACCAATTAAATGAAATACATAAACAAATAAAAAAATGGGAGATGGAGACACAGGAGAAGGCTTCAGCTAATAGCAAATTGCAGGCAGACCTTGAAGGGAAACAAGAAAAATTGGCAGAGCAAATAAAAGCAAATGAATATCTGAAACAGAGTATAGGTACCATGGAAAAAGAGAAGGAACAGCTAATCAGAGAAAATGAGAATTTGTCCAAACTCCTGGATGTAAAAGAGTGTGAGTTGTTAAAGAAAACCCAGGCTGTGGCAGAATTGGAGAATAAGTTATCTGTTAGCTCTGCTGAGTACGAAAAAACTCTTTCAGTACTAAATTGTGATAAAAACACTCTGGCAAAAGAGATGGAACAACTGTCAGTAGTTGCCAAGCAAAAGGAAAGTTCAGTTGCAGAACAGCTGGGGGAGAAAACAAAGGAATGTAATGTGCTGGCTGAGCAGTTGTCTGAAAGCAAGGAACAGACCGAACAGTTGCATGAACAAGTGCAATCACTGCTCATTCAGCTGAAGGAGATTAAAGATGAAGCAATAAAGAAGGAAGAAATGTTAAATAATAAATTATCTGAATGCAGTGGTCTAATCCAAGAGCTCAGCCTTAGCAAGGAAACAATTTCACTCCTGCAGGAACAAATTCAAAGCATGACTTTGAATTTTGAAACTGCAACCAGGTCTCTAGAAAAGAAAAATCTTGAAAGTGATTCATTACTTAAGGAAATGGAAGAGAGTAAGCTTTGTGTTCTAGAGTTGCAGGATGAAATAAAAAATCTTAAAGATGAAAAAACTAAATTAACTCAGTTGGTAGAGGAAAGAGACCTGGCTGTGAAAAGTCAGGGTTCAGAACTTGAGAAGTTTCAGAGGCAAATTTCTGAAAAAATGGAAGAAAATACAGTGTTAAATAATCAGCTACAGCTATTAAGCAAAGAAGTGGAGGTGCTTAGGCATGAAAAGGAGGACTTTTCAAGGTTATTGAGTGAGAAGTCACATGAATGTAAATATCTCGAGTCTGAAATTACTTCAGCAAGGCACCAAGTGCAAGCGGCAGCTCTAGAAAATGAAAAATTGAAAGCAGACATAGAGACAGTTAATGTAACAGTAATCAAAAAGTCAGAGGAAATAGCTGCTTTAACCTCACACCTGTCCCAACAAAGTCATAATATTTTAGATTTGAAGGACCAAATTGACAGCCTGTTGATGGAGAAAGAAAACTTAAAGATTTCCTTTGAGGAAAAAGAAACTCTCCTTTCTGAAAAGGAGGCTTTGATTCAGGAAGTGAAAGATAAAGTGGCAGGAGAAGAGCGATATGTGGAATTCATTGCAGATCTGCGGTACCAAATACAGGCCCTGAACTTTGAAACCAATGACCTCAGACATGCAATGCAGGAAAAAGAAAATGAATTTAAGTTATTAAAAGATAAATCTGAAGAGTCTGATGTACTTAGGGTTCAACTGTCTGAGAATATGGAGGTTATTTCTAACCTTCAAAGTCAGCTTAAAAACATGACAGAACAATTGTCCCGGTTGAATGATTCAGTTGTACACAAAGATGCATCTTTAAAACAAAAGGTGCATGAATGCAACAGTTTAAAAGCCCAGCTTTCTGAGGTCCAGGATTCTTGTGTTGTGCAGGAGAAACAGTTACAGCTTCTGGCCTCTGAAGCAGAACAGTTAAAAGTACTTGTTTCAGAAAAAGACTCAGCCATCAACAGTATTTCGATACTCAGTGAGAATTTAAAGATGCAACTTCATGAGAAAGAGACTGAGCGTGATGTCTTAAAAAAACAGGTGGTGGAGCTGCAGGAAGTGAAAGAGAATTTCCAAAAAGAAATAGAGCATCAGAAGAATGTAATAATTGAGATGGACCAGTCCTTAACAGAAAAGGAATCATCTCTTACAGAAAACAAAAGTCTCCTTGAAACTCTGAAGGAGAAAGCAAGGAAAGATGAAGAGAAGGCACACTTAATTTCTCAGCTCCAAAGTCAGGTCCATGAGCTAACACAAGAACTACAAAACTCTAAAGAGCTAGTCCATGAGAAAGAAAATGCCTTTTTATCTCTTCAGGAGAAAATTGACACACAGTACGAGCTGAGAACTGAGTTGAATGTGGCTCTTGGGCACAAAGATGAAGTTATTGCTGGACTGCTTAATTCCTTAAAGGAGAAAGATGCCAGCATACAGTTGGCAGAGAGCAGTGTTAATGCTCTTTCTAGTGAGATTGGCATTCTCAGATCCAAATTAGAAGAAAGTGGAACGGCCATGAAAAAACTGAATGAGGAATTTCAGATAAAGAATGAGAAGCTTGATAATCATCAGAAAAAAATCGATTCTTTGACTGTTGAGCTTGACTCTCTTAAAAACGAGCACCAGAAAGCACTAGACCAAATAAATACCCGGGAACAAGAACTGCAGCAGAAAGACTTGGCTGTGGAGTCTCTGCGTGTGACATGCACTGAACAGGCTGAGAAATTGGAATGCTTGAAGTTGGAGTTCAACAATGTGAATTCCAAATCATCTCAAGATTGCCATGACAACATGCTTCTAATAAATAGTCTGCAGTGTCAGGTGGAATCTTTAGAGAAAGAAAAAAACCTGTTACAAGATGATGTTGGTAAACTGATGGCTGAAAACACGCAACTTACTGCATCTCAGACTGATTTGCAAAAGAAATTGGAAGAGCTCCGGGAAATCCATGAAAAACTAGAAACCAGTGAGAATTATTCAAGGATGCAGATAGATGCTGTCAAACTGCAGATGAAGACTGAAAAAGAGAAGTTACAGATGCAGGTTAGTGTGAAGGGTGAAGAGCTTTCTAAATTAGAACTTAAATGTCAAACTCTAGAACAGAATCTGCTTGAGTCAGAAAACAAATGGGTGGCAGAACTTGATAGGGCAAATTCACAAAATAATGATCTTACTGAGCAACTGAGCAGTTTAGAAAGTGAAATGAAATCAAAAAATAGCGAAATCCAGTCTTTGCAGCAAGAGCTAGATCTTATAAAAGAGAAATTAACTCAGAGCTTATCTCCATTACTTAGCAGTAGGCTTTTATGTAAAGAAAAGAAGGCACAGACTTCAGATTCTGAACTGCAGCCAACCGATAGTAAAACTCAGTTGGAAAAATTTTCCACTCTGGTAACTGCTATTCTGAGCAAAGAAACAGAAGGAGAACGTTTGCAATTGGCTCTTACAGAAAAACAGAAAGAAATAGACACCATGAAAGATGAATTAAGAAGTATGGAGTTGCTTGAGAAGCAGAAGGAGGTGCTGCAGAGTGACATGGAAAAGATGAAGGGCAAATACACATCTGAAATGGAATGTCTGTCAAAAGAAATGGTCTCACTCAAGGAAACATTAGGTGAACGAGAGTGTCTCCTGAAAGAAAGGGAGGAGTCTTTGGCAGAAATAAAGAAGCAGGTGGAATTTCTTCAAGGCAAGGTGAATGAATCAGAAGAGGTGGTAAGAACTAGTCAAGAAAAGCTGCAGGCTGAAGGTAAAAAAGTAGCAAGTCTCCTTGAAGAAATGGGGGAAAAAGATCACCTCATAAAAAACTTAACATCCCAGGTCAATCAGCAGAAAGATTTAATTTCTGGTCTTAGCCAGCAAATGAAGGAAAAAGACTCTTCTGTTACCCAGGTCATGGAGTCATTGTCTAATGAAATGCTGAATTTTTCTGAAGAGAGGAGTACATTAAATGCCAAACTGCAAGACCTTGAAGCAGTTCATAATAGCTCAGTGGCAGAGCTAAACCGAGTATTGCAGGAGCTTGGGGATTGTAAGAAAGAACTGGAGCATAACCAGGTTGTGTTAAGCAGTAGAGAAGCTGAGTTTAAAGATTTAATGAATGAAAAAGAGGAGATGAAGTGTAATCTTGAGAAAATGGGAAAGGAAAAAGAGAATATGAAAAAGAAGCTTCAAGCAGCGTTGATAGTAAGAAGAGATCTAATGCAAAAAGTTGGGAAATTAGAAAAGAGTGGACAGGAAGAAATAGAAAAAGAGCAGAAAAAAACAGAGGAGCTGTTGAAGCAAGTTGATGAGTTAACAGCCAAACTGAAACTAGTTGAAGGACAAAATAATGATTTTGAGTCTCATCTTGGAGCTTTGAAACAACAACTTGTAGAAAAAGATGCCAAGATAAGTGATCTGACCAAAACCTTATCTTCAAGAGCATCCTATTTAGAGGAACTTCAGCACAATATTGCAGAACTGAATGATGTCATAGCTGAAAAACAAAATGTTTGTGAGCAGAACCTAAAATCTTTAGGGGAGAAGGACTGTATGCTCGCTCATCTGCAAACTGTGCTTGATGAAAGAGCAAGGGCATATCAAGAGGAACGTTCTCAGTTGCTCTTGACTCTTGAAGAAGTGAAGTCCGAACTTAAAAAGAAGGAAGAGTTGTTGGAAAAATCCGGTTTGGAAGAGCCTGGTTCAAGTGCTGGAGACAGGAATGAGTGTCTGAATCCTAACAATGATGTTAATGCCATGAATCAATTGCAAAAAGAAAACGAAGCTTTACAGAGGCAGCTTTTGGTCATGAAAGAAGATTGGAAAAAAATCCAGCAAGAAAGGGAAGAGCACATGAAACTAGCAGCAGATTTTGATGAGCAAAAAGCCCACCTTGAGCAGCTCAGGCAAGAACATAAAGCGCTCTGGGAAGTTCTCCAAACAAAATGTAAAGAGCTGGGCCTTAACCAGTTAGAAGTGAAGGAGCTGGTTCCACCCAAGGCACTGCTGGGAGAAGAACAAGCTGACCCAAGGAATTTTGAGTCAGACAAACCAAGGAACAAGGTTCAGGTTGCATCTTTGAAAGAGTCAGAAAACATGATCTCTGCAGTGCCAAGTGAAGACACCGAGCTAAAAGAACTAAGAAGTGATTATGCAAAACTTCAGGAGGAAACAGAGATGTTAAGGAAAGAGTTGGGAAAAATACTGGTTGAATTTGGTGATGATAAAGAAGAAACAATCAGCTTGAAGTCTTTGAGACAGCAGGAGCGGTGTCAGGGCAGCTTGTTGGAGGGCATAAAGCACCTACAGATAAAGCTAAAAGCACATAAGACTGAAACTGTAGAGCTCAAGGCAGTGCTTGAACATGTGAATAATGAGAAAAAAGCGCTTATTCAAAAAAGTGAAGAGGATTATAGGATGAACCAGGAGGAACTGAAGAGGTCAAGAATTGAAGCTACACAGGAGGTTGCAGGAAAGAATGAGGAAATAGAAGCACTGAAATGTTCACTTACGGATTTAAAAGAGAAACTTGGTCTGGAAAATGAGCTATTAAACAAAGCCATAAAGGAGGGCCAGGAAGAAGCCCACCATTACAAAACAGCATTTGAAGACATGAAGAGTGAAAAAGAGCAACTTCTCAGCTCTTTGGAAAAGTCCAATTTGGAACTAATTAAGATGAAAAAGGAGGTAGAACATTTCAGGGAAGAAAACAAAAGTCTTGCGGCAGAGCTGTGTGTGCTGCGTGAGAAGGCAGAGATGAGTAAACCTGTGGTGTCGGGCAAAGAGCTTACGGAAGAAAATGGGGCTGAAAAGGAATTGGGAGAAGTTGGTTCAGAAAGTAATTCACTTCAGGGGAATTTGGAAGGAAAAGTCACCACTTTTCAACTTTCAGAGACTGATTACTCTGGGAAAACTAAACTGAGGGAGGCAACAGTGTGTGAAATCCAAAACCAAATGCAAACGATGGAAGACCCACTGGCAAAACCTGCAAATTTAAATGATGCCAAAGCCCAAGAGCAAAGAGTTGTAACAGAAGAGAGATCCAGAGAGCGCCTCCAAAGGAAATTGCAAGCGGCTTTAATATCGCGTAAAGAAGCCCTGAGAGAAAATAGATGTCTAAAGGAAAAGATTGATCAGCTGATGTTAGAAAGAGAAGAACTGGTGAACAAGACAGGAATGCTGGAGCACTTGCTAGAGCTTGGCAGAGAAAAGCAGAGTTCAAGTGCCATGGCTTCGTTGTCCGGAGAGGAGAGCCTTGCTTCGGAGAATGCGAGGCTGCTGACTGAGAATGAAAACCTCACTGCGGCGTGTGAAAGTCTGAAATCCACCATGGAGTCCATAGTTCAGGAGAAAGAGGCCTTTTCTTTCCAATTAAATACCTTAAAAGATTCTCAGACAGTTGAATTGACAGGATGGAAGGCTAAACATAGCGAGTTAAAGCAGGAGTATGAATCGCTTCTTCAGGCGTATGAGAATATCAGTAGTAAAGTGGCAGAGATGAGGCAAGTCATTGATCTCAGTAGGAAAGAGAAGCAAGAGGCTGTTCAAAGACTCAGGGAAGGACAGTCTGAAAAGGAGGCTCTGCAGAAGCATTTACAGAATCTCCTTGATGAAAATGAGCTTATTAAGAACCAACTGAAACAACTCGGTGAATCCAAAAAAATGGAGGTTGAGGAGTTACAGAGCAAAGCAGAAAGGCAGATCTGTGAGCAGGAGGCCAGGATGCAGGAACATCAGGATCGTCTGTGTGAGCTCACTGAGCAGAACCATCAGCTGATGGAGGAGAATGAGCAGCTGAAACAAACCTCTGAAAACCTAAAGCAGGCTTTAGAGAAAATTCAGAATGAGAATGATATCCTTCATAATAACATCACTGTAACTAAAGCAGCCTTGGGAGAGCTGCAGGTTCAAATGGAAGTGTACCAAAATGATACACAATCCAAAATCAGGGATGCGTTATGTGAGAATGAATCACTGTTAAAGGACATTAATGTGTTAAAGGATAAATTCTCTGAAAAAGAACAAGCTGTACTTGTCCTAGAACAAGAAAAAAAGTTAATTTCTGAAAAAGCGCAAGAAACTGAGAAATCTTTGCTCCACAAAGCTCATTGTCTAACAAAGCTGGACATGGAATGTAAAAGTCTAACACAAGAAATTGTTAGTCTGAACGAAAAAGTTAAGATTTTAGAGGATGACAAATGTCTGTTACAGGAAGAATTAGAAAATGTACAAGAAAGTTCTTACAAAGTAAAGAGTGAGAAAGAATTTCTTGAGACAGAATTGCTTAATCATGTTAAAAAAGTTGATCATCTTACCGATAGGATGAAATCAGTACAGGTACAGAATAACTTGCTGTTACAGCAGCTGGAAGAGTTAAAGGCAGAAAAATCTAATGTGGTTAGAGAAAAAGAAGAGCAGCAACTCCATCTTGTAAAGATCTTTGAGGAGAAGGTGAAAAGTGCTCAGAGGGATAATAATGGGACTAAAAACAAAACAAAAGAGTTGCAAGAACTCTTAAAGGAGAAACAGCAGGAGATCAACCAATTGCAAAAGGATTCTATAAAGTTCCAGGAGCTGATCCTGGATTTGGAAAGATCTGTGAAATTGTCACAGTCAAAAAATGAAAAATTTGAAAAGGACTTGAGTAATGCATCAGAAAAGCTGGCAGAATCAAATGCCGAAGTACTTCATCTCAAGGGAGAGCTTTCTGCACAGATGAACTTATTGGATCAGTCAAAGAGGGAAGTGGACAGGCTTAAAAACGAGAATCTAAACTGGAGGAAAGAACTTCAGAAGAAGGGAGATGAGCTGCAGCTTCAAAAGAGAGGATACGAGAGAGAATTGGAATTTCATCTCCAGCAGCTGAAATTGCTTCACAAAAGTGAAATTTCGAACCTGGAGGAAAGGCATGGTGCTCTTGAGAGAGAAAAAGATCGGGCGGCGAGCGAGGTTCAGGGTTTGCAGGAGGAAGTCAGCACGAAGGACTCTCAGAACAAGCAGCTGCAGGCAGATCTGAACGCAGCTCTGGCACGATTGGCTGCCTTCACAAAGTGCATGTCCTCCCTTCAGGATGACAGGGACAGGGTCATCACCGAGATGAAAAGCTGGGAAATGCAGTTCAAAGAGGCCATTCAAAACAAGGAGAAACAGCTGGAAGACAGTAACAAAAGAATAGCGGCCTTGCAAGATGAATTGAAAGATAAAATGACTCAGATTCAAGAGCTAAATATCAAATATTCTGTGGTAGAGGAAACAAAGGATGAACTGTACTTGAGGCAAAAATCTGTTGATATGCAGCGCTATGAAGAGCTCTGCAGGATAAAGGAGGAAAATACCTTCTTTTTTAACCGACAGCAAGAGCTGGAGAGCGTTCTTCAGTCCAAAGAAGAAGCTTTGCAAGCACTCCTGAAAGAAAACAATTCTCTTAATCATCTCATAGAGAACAGTAAGAGTGCAGGAAGAGAGATAAAAGCTCTGGAAAATAATTTTACGAGACAGGAGCAAGAATTGCAAGAGCTTCTAGCGCAGAAGGAAAAAATGAGTGCTGAATTGCAAAAGCAGATGACCATTTCTGAGCAAATGAAGATCATGCTAAATAATAAAGACAAGGAAATTTCCTTACTCATTTCTTCAAAAGGGGATGAAATTTCAGATTATCTGATTCAGGTACAGACTCAACATAGGAATCAGATCAAAGAGTATGAACTTCAGGTAAGGTCTTTGCAGATGGAGAGACAACAAGCTGAGGAGTCCCGACAGAGCCTGGAAAACGAGCTGAGGGATCTCCAGGTGAAAGCAGAAAAAGCAGATCAGGATAAGGCTGCCATTGCCAGTGAAGTAGATGCTTTTAAAAAATCCATGTCATCTCTCCAGAATGACCGGGATGATCTTTTTACCAGATATAAGGAGCTGGAACATCTTCACCAGGATGTCTTAAACCAGAGGGACAGTCTTCTAGTTGGCAGTGCAAGTGAGACTAATGCTTTGAAACAGGAGATGAGGGTCCTCCTCAACAGGATAGATGATCTGCATTCTGAAAATGCAATGCTGAGTGCACAGCTGATAAAATACAGGGAAGATCTTAACCAGGTTTTGTCTCTGAAAGACCATCAGCTGAAGGACTTACTTAAGCAGAAATTGGAGTGCATTAAAAGCCTTGAGCATGAAAAGTACGATCTTCAAAAACAAATAAAAGAGATGCAGCTTTCCAGTGAACTGCAGAGGGGGACTGCTGTGGCTTTGGAACATGAGAATAACAAATTGGCATCTAAAGTAAGTGATTTAGAATCCCTAATTGCATCACTAAACAAAGAGAAACTTGTTTCTGAATCTGGAGAGAAGCTGCTAAGTAGTGTGAGTATTCAGAAAAAAGAATCCAATGGGCAGCATGGAGAAAAGCTTCAGAAGAAGGTTCAGGAACTGTGGAAATCCAGAGGCAGAAATGCAGATGAGGAGTACAGAGAGACTCTTTTGAAACATGAAGATGGAGATAAACCTGATGCTTCTGCAGAGAAGATATTGCTGGAAGTGCAGTCTCAAAACAGCGAGTTGAGATCCCAAAATGAGGCCTTTGGGAAAGCCATGACTGCTCTGCAGAACGACAGAGATCGGCTCATAGAGGACTTCAAAGTTCTTCAGAGCAAATACACCTCTGAGCTGAAGACTGAAAGAAAAAAAGGAGATGAACTTGCAGCTGAGTTGGAGGGGTTTAAATCCCATCTCATGAGTATCCTCAAAGAAAACTCTCTTCTGCACGGGGCTGTCCTTGATGCTGCAGATCAGGTTACCCTTGCTCAGGTGGCTGATGGGATTGGAAGTGTCTGTAGGACTTTAGTCAGTCGGGAGCTGGAGGTGAGCAGGCTCTCAGCCGAGTGTGGGAATTATGTCCAGCAGATTGAAGCGTTTGCCAAGGCTATGGCCAGTCTCCAGGATGACAGAGACAAGCTGCTGCAGGAGCTCAGCCATCAGAAGGTAACTTCTGCAGCCAGGCAGGGCACTGCTTCCTTTCCCATTGGTTGCAGCAGCATCAATGAGAGGAATTCTTTGAGAAGTAGTTTGGATGTGTCTCAGAACAGTGGGGAAACTTTCTAAAGTTGTAATTAGCCACACGGCTCTGTAATTTTATTCTTCGTGCAGGGAATGCTCAGAGACATGATGGATTCTGATGTTTAACTTTGTGTGAGTGCTGAGATAGCACTGTGTGCCCAGAGGAGGTGTGTTTACAGTTTTGGGAGTTAAGGTAATTACCCTGGTGAACAAAGCAAATGGGGAAAACCTTAGTCTCTAATTAGAATTTTAGCACTAATCAAACTTCACCCATCTAGTTTTAATTCCAGTTCACTAAAGATGTTTATTAAACCTAGGCTAAAGAAGGAGCCAGCCTTGCAGCTGTTGAAATAGCCAAACTGAAGACCAAGGTTGATGATCTGGAGAAGGCTTTGCATCAGACAAAAGCCTTCCAGGCAGAAACTGAGAGAGAGATCACATCATACCAGAACGAGCTGGCTGGATTAAGGTATGACAGTACAGCATTATCCTCTTCATTGACTTGCATAGCATATAGAATTAAAATCTGATGTTTTATGTTCAGAATGGAAAAAAACCTCCTCCTTTCCGAGTCCCAGGCACTGAGGAATCAGTGTCAGATCACAGTGGCTGAGAAGGACCGGCAGATTGCAGAGCTCCAGAGGCTGCAGCAAGACATGGTTGGGAAGAAGTCACTCCCTGCTGGCAGCAGTTATCCAGTCAAGGTAAAAAAAAATGGAATGTAGCTGAATGTAAAGGGGAAGGTAGCAGTTGATTGTCTGAAATTTGCAGCCTGCTTCTCAAAAGGGCAGTCCGTAGTAATCCTGTAAGTTACTGTCTTAAATTAGTTAAATCCGGAATATAAAAGGAAGAAGTTGAAAAAAAAATTAAATGGGTTTATTTTTTTCAGATTTATTATGTCTGTGACTCGTTTTCAGGGATGGGCTTTTTAAGGGGATCAAGAAAGGGCTTAGTGGTTTACATGGACAGCAGGTTTCACAGTTTGGGTAGTTGATGCAGAGAGGTTTCAAACACCTGATGAAGTTCATTCTTTAGAGCCTAAATCTGTGTCTAGTTACTGCAGATTGGAATAGGACCAGGACCTAAATGGGGGAGAAAGGGGCATGGAAGTGTTGTCATCCTTCCCCTGAAGCAGCTGGAGCTGGCTTCTGCCAGGAGCAAAATCCTGGATTTAGAAAGGCAGCAGCTGACACCCAGGCTGGCAAATGCAGTCTTGTAGACTCTCCTGAAAGATTCAAGGAAAGTGCTATTTTAGAATAATATTCTTACTTACCTTTTCTGTGCCAAAGGAAGGAAGCAGTATTCATTTTAATTTCATTAAAACCAGCATTTTACTTGCTGAGGTTTGTATGCTGTTCGCTTTCTGTGATTGCAGTCACGAATAAGAGCTATTGACCAGTAATGTCTGTGGGTAATGGAGTATTTTATGTGTAAAAACTGTGTATTTCATGATTGTATGGGTGAATAGATTCCATAAAGCATTAGAGATGGCACGTATCCCTCCTTTATTGGAGATAAATATCAAAATGTTGAGCTGCCAGAGATAAAGAAGGCCAAAGCTGTAAATGAGTAATAATTTTTTTCTTTTCAAAACGCATTATTTCGGCTTTAAATTCATATTTACAAAACAGCTGTTTTACAAGCCATGAATATAATACTTTATCAGCTTGAAAATGAGATGTTTATATTCATCCTTTGCAATTTTCCCCCTTTTTTGTGCTTCACATTAGTTGCAAATTAAAAATTGGCTTGGGTTGCCTTTTTGTGGTCATTTTTTAAATGCAAGTATTAACACTATATATATATATAAAATCTTGTCTTTAAAGTGTCTTTCAAATGTGGTATTAAGTTGTGAGAAGAAAATAATCTTAGGAGAAGGGAATTCTGTAGGATATATTTAGTGTTGGGGTCGTGGATTATTTAGAGAACTCCATACCACTTACCCTGAATATCCTGATATTTTTAAGGCTTTGGAAACTGTTTCCCTTGCTGGAAGTGCAGATGGAGCAGAGGAAATCCAGCGTGTCCTGGCTGAGAAGAACCAGCTGCAGGCTGAGCTGCAGCGCTGCCTCCAGGAGATGCAGCAGAAGGACCTGCACTTCCAGCAGGTTAATTCCAAGGTAGCTTGGAACAACAGCTCTGATCCTGAAAAGCTCATTTGAATCTGGGCTGGCCTCACCTTGGAATGTTGCTGAATATTAGTGGTGTCTTGCATGACTGAATGTTTTTGTTTTTTTTTTAAAAGAACTCAGCCTGGACATTCAAATTAAGCGTCAGTTTTCTTTCTGCCAGGCTTTTCCTGACTTGGTATTTGTCTGAGAGGTTTATTTCACTCTGCATTCTGAAGGCATTGATGAACCTCTGAACTCCTGCTCACAGTAAAATATTTTTCATTATAGAGAGAAACAGGTCTTTGTCTTAGCTGGAATAAGATTTCAGCTTTTGGTGTGGGTGTATTGATGGCAGGGGAAATCACTGCTCAGCTTTCATTATTTCCTCTGCTCATAAAACATTTTTAAATTCCAAGCGAACTGTGACCTTGCCAAGAAGTGGATGCAATTTTGAAAGAGCAGGTCTCAAATCTGCAGGGATTTCCTGGGAGAGCTCATTTTAATGACTTCAATGTGAATTTCTCTCAGGTTGTGCAGTCAGCAGAAGAGAATGCTGTCCTGTCTGCCCAGCTGAAGACTCTTTCCCAGACTCTGAGGGACAACCAGCTTCATTACACTGATCTGCAGAATCGTTACTTAAGGCTGGAGAGGGAATATCAGGCCATGCAAGTGACATCTTTCCAAGGCTCAGTCCAGGTAACCAGAGACATGGAAGGATTTTTAGGTTTCTTCCTTCTGTGCTTACATTTTTCTGGTTTTCTTGCTAAAAACGCAATAAAGCACTTTTTTTGTCATAGTGACCCAGTACTTTTGCTGGCCCATGACTGAAGATAACTGTCTCTGTTGTTCTTAAGCTGGTCTATTTTGACTTTTTATTTAAGGAAGCTGTTTTATATTTGTATTTTTTTATTTTGTTTTGAAACATCTTTTTTGAGTTGGTCTGCAGCTGGCAGAGATACATGGGTGATCACTGCTCAGTGGATCAGGAAATTTAGTGATAATTTCACATCAGTTGTGGATCATTTTGCAACACTTGAGTAATATTTTCAGAAGTGAGATCTGCATCACCACTTCAGCATTTCAGTACCCTTTGCCAACCCCTCATCCACCTCCTTAAGAATATTATTTAAGGTTGGAACTTCATGATTTTTAAGGTCCCTTCTAACCCAGTCCTTTATGATTCATCATTATTCCTTTATTTTTAAAAAGCTTTCCTGTCCTGCCTTGGTTATTCATTTACAATCATTAATAGAACACCTTGAAATAGCATATGGATACATATAGAAAACAACCCTTGCTCTTCCATAAATGGAAATAAATCCAAACAAGAAGCATAAATTAAAAATAAATGAATAGCTGCATTGCTTCTGGAATTATGCATGTGCAGATGCATTTTTTTCCCCTCAGACATTGTTGAGAGATGGAAGTGAAAATACTGAGTGGCACAAAGAATTACCTGTTCCACTGTTTTGTGCTGCTTATGGCTTCTGTAATTGAAATAATTTTGACAAGTAGAAAAATGGTCACTTGTTTGGGTTTTTTTTTTTCCTTAATATTTTCTAGGATGAAACCAGAGCAGAAGTTCCCCCTGGAGCGCCACGGGAGAGATCTGGGATTATTGTGGAGATAGACAATATGGAGCTAAATGAGCTCAGGAAAAGGTCAGGACTCAGAGCATGTATTAGCAATATTATTTTCCTGACAGCTGTGTCGTGGGTGTGAAAGTAATGCTTTTCTATCCCTCTGAGGCATTTGTGTGGAGAAGGGGAAGGAGTGGATTTACAGTGGATTACAGGAATCATAAACCATATTCTTGAATTGTTATTATCTGCTAATACTTGTAGCTTCTATATATGTACTGGTTATTGGTGACTTTATCTCAATATTTAAGCTAAAGCATCTCGTTGTAATTAGGTGTGTCACAGAAAGGAAGACTTCCTAATAAAAAAAGAACAAGTAAGTAATTCTCTGAGCCCATAAAATGCTGATTTCAGATTTTATTTTGTCCCAGGCTTGCAGAGAGTGAGCAGCAGTATGAGACACTGCAGCAAGGTCTCTCCCAGCTCACAGAAACACTGGCAGAGGAGAGGAGGAGGAGAGAAGCTGCAGAAGAAGCTCTTGGGCTCTCTGAGGAGAGAAGTAACAGGTAAGACGCAGATTATTTGTTTGCCTTTTAGTTTTAGTGAGATTAGTAAGAGATTTTCCTATGAGTCTTAGATTTTTTTGAAATACTACTATTGCTGATAATAATAATAAACCTGTGTGTGAACCCACAGTGCCCAAAGCAGTTAAAATCCACGTGTTAAAAAGCTAAGTTAAACACTTAAGCAAGAAAGTGCTATAGGATTTGGGAATTTTTTTTCTTTATTTAATTCAATCTCTTAGACTCAGTAGTCAGTGCTATTTCTTTTTTTTCCAGATTAGGAAAAGATTTCCCATATAACAGCTTTAGCAGAGCCACTGGTTAGATTGAAAATATCATTATGCACCTGCCTAAATAAAGTGTCCCTCACCACCATCACCTGAAAATCACTCTTCAGTCAGCTGGTGATGATGGGGATTAATTCTGAATAAATGAAACACCTTGAGAGTAGATGGTAAATAGAGACTGAAAATGACCTGGCAACATATAAAGTGAGTCAGCTTTTTGTGGGGACCTTCCCTCAGTCATTTTAAGCATGCAAAGCGGTGGTTTTTGTGTCAATGCAGCTCTTAAAAGAGGAGATAATTCAGCAGTGCATGTCTCTGTGCCTTCAAATGTTCTCTAGATTTGAAGCAGGCAGTTACAGGTCTGTCCCCAGTGACTACACTGTCCAGATGGAAGCTGAGGAGGAGAGGGAAGCCTTAATCATCAATCCCAGTGAACACGTTGTTGTGAGAAAGGTAAGGGAATGAAATCCTTTAAAAACCCTGAATTATCAGCTCCTTAGAAGTGGTGCAAAAACATCCTTCATTTCTTTCTGTTGGGGCTGAGAGTCCAAGACCAGCAGCTGTGTAAACCGTGCCAGAAAACACGCTGCATATGTCCAGGTTAAAAAATGTGTGTAATCATATTCATGCTACACGTGTGGCCATTAAATAAACTGTGTCTGCATTTAATTATGCCTGCCCAAAATGCAGTATGCATATTTATGTGTGGGGAGCTTGGATTCATTCCTTCCCCCTCTCATTAATGCTGGGTTTGGGACCTTTAAATCATTTATGCTTTGCTGTTTGGGTTTGGTCATATTATAAATATGGTGAGCCGAATCAGAATTAAAAGAAGATTAATTTTATTTTCTCGCTATTGCGAATTGAAGTACAGAAAAGAAATAAAAACACAACAAAAAACCAGCCGAATTGTAATGAAACAGACAAAAATCCAAGCCACAACAAAGATTAAATTCAATCTAATTGGGAGGCGAACACGGGACTGGCCCGTGCCAAGTTCCCCGTCATTGGCTCCAATGTCCTGCTTTTAGGGTCCAGTTTTTATACTTTTTATTTCCCTCCAGGCAGGGTTTTCCTTTGTTTGGGGCAGGATTATGAGATTCATAGTTCTTCCTTTTTGGATTCAAACTCCTTCCTCAGTGGAATCAGAATGGTGTTTGCGGATTAACTGTAAATCATATTGATATTGAGAGTGAGGTCCCTTCCCCAGACAGAAGGATGGGTATTGGAAGCCGGAGTTGTCTCGGAGCTGATGGTTGGGTGATTTGGCCACAGAGACACAGCTGAAGTCCTCCCTTCACATGTAGATTGAGGAGGACATTCTTCAGTCCACCTTTTCCTCCGGAGTTTCTGTCAGCACATTCCTTCCACCTGCAATTCTTTAATTTCTCATGCCCAGATTAATAAACAGTGCCTATTTACAACAGTCCTGTGGGTTGCTGTATCTGAGGCAAAAGGTTTATAGCGCCTGAGAAATGCAAGCTGCAGTGGAGCTGTTCCTGGTTTGTATTCCTGATTCTTCCTCTGCTAACTTTTGTGTCTTCCTCAGGTGAAAGGAGGAGCCCTTTCCTTGCGCCGCTGGCTCCGGGGGCGAAGCCTTTACTGCTCCAAGCTGCTGACGGCCCGAGCCAAATCCCGCTATTTATTCCTCACCTACCTGGTCACACTACACCTCCTCGTCCTCCTGTGCCTCACTGGTGTGCTCTGAACCCACTGCACTCCCTGGGGAGCTCCATTCCCTGTGGGCAGTGCCAGGCCCAGCCTGGGGGCTCCTCACACGCTGCTGTTCTGCCGTGCACTGGGCACATCCCTACACGGAACCTCCAGCTTCTCCAGTGAAATTCCTGCATATCACACTTGCTCCAAAGTTGACTTGAATTGCTCTTTTCACAGTGTGGGATATTATATTTGCTAAGGAGAAAAATATTCCCCTCTGCCCTATGAGGAAAGTGCTGCATACGAGTTATTTAATATTGTTTGTGGGTACATAATGGTCGATTACTACTGAATGGGTTGTAAATGATATCTTTTCTATACAAATTTTATTTTAAGAGTTAAACTATGAATTCTAAAGGAATATCAAGCTATTACTGTATATTGGCTTCTTGATTGTAGCAAGAAGTTTTATGGAGTGCAATAAAGGAAGAACTACTGGATTTTTGATTTTCTTTGATTGGCTGGTGGCTTTTTTTTTTTTTTGACTGAAAATAAAAGAATTAAGGTTCTTCTTTCCCATTCAGTTTGTAAAGAAATCAAGATGCACAGATCTTTGTGTGTGGCAAATGAGGTAAGCTGATGATTAAAGATTCAGTAAAGATTCAGATTTGAGATGACATAAGTATCTCCAAATTCTCATATATTATTTTTGTTATTTTTTTCTTTCTGTTATTTGTGGGGGTTTGGTATTTTTTTAATTTCCTTGCACGTTTCTTGGTGGGGCTTAGTTACTGCCTGTCTTGGAGGCAAAATGTTCCTCAGCTGCAGAAAACATGAAATTCAAGCTTCTAAAAACACAACCTTACGTATTTTACATGTTTCAGCTTCAAGGTACAAATCAATAAATTCAGCTAAGAATCTCTTGGGAAAAGGAAAACCCAGTGAATATGGAAAAGGAAGGATTCCATTGGTGTTACTGATGAGCAGAAACAAGGCTGACTTGGAGATATTTTAATGAAGTGATTTATCTGCTTAAGAGGTAGTTGCTACTGCAGGTAAATACTGTAAACCACCTTCTTCTGATGGTCTTTAATATTTCCTAGTCTGGTAAAAGTCTGGATTTTTATATAAATCCATTATATTCTGCTATAATTGATTTTGTTTTTTTTAACTAGTGAAGGTTCATCTCCTTTGAGTGGCTGATCCAGTCCCTGTGCTCAGCCCTGGTGTCCCCCAAATACTGAGATAACTCATAAACACCAGGTACAGTGGGAACACCAGTACTGATGATGCTGACTTTGCCCTTCCCAGCCTGAAAACGGGTGTTAGCACACCCGTTTAAGGATAATGAGCTTTTCTTAGCTAATTATGTAATAATGAAGCAGAATGTTTTTCAAAGGCAACAATGGCCCTTCAGTCCTGCCAGTCTTACTCATCCAGTGTGAGGGGCTTTTGACCTGGAGGGAGAGAAAACCCTCTGTCCTGAGGCTCAGTGAGTGGGAAAGGATCCAGAGATGTTTGAAACTCTGTCCTGCTTTCTCCAGGCCTTAGTGCTGTCACTGTAACAGGAACAAGCTGGGGAAAAAAAAAAATCCAATGGCTTGACATGTAGATATCCTGTGAACTCCATTCCAGAAGCTGTTAAAAATGTTTTGGGAGGTGAGCTCGTGTCCTTTAGGAAGCAGCTTTTCCTGGCTAAGTATTGCCCTGAGAGCGTGCTCATGTTACAGTTCATGGTTTAAATTCTTGGCTTCACTTTGCCTGAGATCAAACAAATTGAGGAAATTTGTTTACAATTCTCTACCCCCAAATTCAGTGTTTCAGCTGATGTAATTCCTGATGTATTTAAGAACCAAAATTTCCCTCCTCTGGTTTGTGGTGTTGGAGGCAGAGTCTGGGTGCAAGGCTGTGATGTTGGATACTGCTGGTAATTGTTTTATTGCAGTCCAAAGCCTTTTCCTGAGGGTTTTGGGAGAAAATAATTCATGGCAATAAGAATGAGTGTTCAAACCCACCAGCTACTAGAACTAAGGGATAAACATTCCTACATTAAAGCTCTTTCCAAATTTTTGTGATAAAATCCATTTTTGCCTTGTTAGGAACAAGAACTTTGCTGGACAAGTGCTGTTTTTCATTCCTTTCCCATTTCTGAAGTGCCTTTCCTTACTGAGGGATGTTGCCAAAGAAGGAAAAATAAAATCTTTCCCTCGTATCAACTGCCTAAAGAGGCAGTTTTCCAGCCCTAAAAATAAGCCAGGGATCCATAACTGGGCCTGCCCTTAGTGTGAGGGTTTTGCCATGAATTTCAGGGAGACCAGGACTTTGAGATGTTGACAGCTCCGGAAGCTGAGGAGTTCCTGGGCAGTTGTGCCTGCTGCCTCTTCTTCTTTTTCCCAGAACAGCCACTTCCATGAAGTGTTTACCACTTACAAATATGGACTAGGTCCTGGAGTGAGCTCTCCACATCACACAGTGGCTGCCACTTAAAAACACACAGCAAAAGCTTCCATGAAACTATATAAAATTCTTATTTTTAATTGTTTGTTTGAGATTGATCATCACCCTCTAAAAACTGAATTTCAGCTTTCCGTGAGGGAAAAATTGCAGTCTTTGAAGTAACGGATGTTTTTGGTGGTTCATTTACCTTTAAGTACTAATGTTACAGCTGTATGTGCAGACAATCAAATAATTTTAAACAAAGGAACTTTCTAGAAGATAATTTCCCCTTGGAAGAGGTGAGATTCATGCCTAAGTCCCAGTAGAGCCGAGTGTGTGTCCTGTAGTTGAGCTTGCCTGTGGTCTCGAGGCCAATTAACACAGGATCACAGGACCCTGGAGGCTGCAGCAGGAGATTTCCCCTCTGGAAGAAACAAAAGGCTGCGAATATCCTGATTAATTTGCTTTGTGAAATCCTATTCAAGTGGGAATTTATGTGGATACTTCACATGCTTGGTAAGATCCACTGACTTCGCTGGTTAGGTTTATTCTTTCCCAAAAATATTGTGTTTTAATGATATGAAAGTGTTTTATGGAAGAAAAGCCCCACCTGTTGGATTTTATTCATTTCATGAGTCAGCTTTTGATTTTTCTGGGCTGCCCTCAAGTTCTGTGTTTTATCTCATGATTGTTGTGATTTTAGTTGTGATATTTGGGGCAACCACGAGAGACTTCCTAAGGCAAATGTGATAAACCTACTAAAATCAGTATTTAATAAGTGATTTTTCTTTCAGAAGATCTGCCTCTGCTTTATATTAATGAGTTTTTCAAAACCATTTGACTTAATTAAACCTCGCTGTTTAAAGGCCAAATAGTGGAACTGCTTAGACACAGAGAGCAACCAAATAAGTGATTCTAGAGAAATTATAGTTATAGAAATCATAGTAATTAGTGCTGTAACTCTTTTTCCACCTCTAATTCCCTCCCTCCATTCCTTTGTGCAATGACAAAGGACCCATTCCTTGTGGAGATCCATGAGTTTGCTGCTGCTCACCTTGGCTGGGCTCACCTTGCCCTCCTGGGCACTTCATTTTTGAAGCTGTCTTGGTCTGGGGGGTTTATGGAAGGAATTATAACCGAGTGGTTACCCAAAAATCCACATTTTACTTCCTTGCAAGTTTTGGGGGTGTGTTCTGTGAGGGCAGGAACGGTATTTCACAGGAAGTTTTAACTTCAAAGTGGCATTTTTTCGCTGATGTTCCTGACAAACTGCACTAATATTGGAATAATGTCCCTTGCAGGGTGTTATGGTTGGAATGGGTCAAAAATACAGGGATGAAGCACAAAGTAAAAGAGGGATCCTGGCACTGGAACATCCCACTGAGTGTGGAATCATCACTAACTGGGATGATTTGGGAAAGGTGGGTGTTTTATTTTATTTTATATTTACATACACTAGCCAGTCATGAAGTTCCTACTGAGGCCAAAGATTTGACAGTGATAGAAAGGAGCTAAAGTTAAAAAAAACCAACAAACCAACAGAAAAACCTGGTTGCAACTCATCAGAGGTGAATTGGAGACATACTAAATTATTGAAATTGGGATCAAAACCTGTGATGTGCAGGAGAGGGATTGTTTTTTCCCCTCAGTATTGGCCTACATGAACGAGAGGATGGGTGGTGCCCACATCTCACATTCCCTGTGACATTCACACTCACTTCCAGAGGAAAGGACAGCCTGGGGCTTCCTATCCCAATACCGATCCTTTGAGAGTGGGAATTTTGTTTTTTTTTTCCCCTGAAGCTGTTTTTCTGTCACCAAAAGTTAGCTTTTCATATCTGGGTGGTCAGAAAGCATCTTTGTTCCCCATCCAGCTCCACTTCCTTGGCATTGTGCAATGAGCTCTGTGGGAAATGCCAGTTCCAGGATGTCCCAGGTGCAGGCAACAAGGTGTGCTCATGGGAGAAGCTGTTAAAATTCTTAAATATCCCAAGTGTCTTGGTCTCTTTGGGAAGTATCTGGGGGTCTGTGTGGAAAAGACTGTACTGTCTGTGGGGGAAGCTCCACAGGGAAATGCTCCTGGTACTGTTTTTCTGTGGAAAATGCTGCTGAAAGGGAGATTACAGGGATTGTTCTGTACTCTCTGCTTACAAGGGTGAGGTGCAGTTATAACCCATATATCTGAACTCAGTTACTGTGCCACATCCATAGTTAAATCCAGGCTGTTCCAAATGGACAGGCCAAAGTCGATCCAGGAGCACTGGGAGTTTCCTCAGTCGATATTTGGAAATGCATTGCCCTCCTACTCCTCTAGATGGAAGCACAGTACTTGCATTTCATTCTCTGCAAGCACACTTTTCTAACTACATCCCATGCTGTTTTTCTACCTCACAATTTTCCTGCTGGCTGCATTCAGCAAGAAACAACGTTTTCCTGTAAGGGAAAAAAAAAATCAAATTGTAGGCCCATATTTTGTATTTCCTCGTCTGCATCTGGCAATTGTCCTGTGCACAGCACACCCTGGTGCGTGTTCCTTCTCTGGGTAATGCTGGATACAAGAGCAGACAGCCTGAAATTGAGTTAGAAGAAGGAATTAAGGAAGGTGAAAAAGGTGGGAGGCGCGTTCCTGTAGTGTGATTATTTTTAGGCCTCAGGCAGTGCCGTAGCTCAGACAATGGTCAGGTATTCAATGGGCTCTTGCAGCTTTAAGCTTTCCTTCTTTTTGTCTCTTGGAGACAGGAATTACTTGTGGATGTGGCTCCTTAGCCCAAAACTGTAGGGAAGAGACAAGAAACAAAGTTAATAACTGTTGTGATTCCTGCAAATAAGAAAAAGAGGGTGATTTTGATCCAAGCCACAAATTCCTTCCCAGTACTTGGAAATCCTGCTCCTGAAATCACCAGGATGTGGAGGAAACAAGAGAATTCCTGGGTAATGTGCCAAAAACGGGACAAAAGGCCAGCAGTGCAGTGCCCAGCCATCCACGGGGTACAAAAGGGGGGGTCCCCAAAGGCTGAGGCCGGGTGTGTGAGGGGGGAACAGCAGTGGGAATGATGTGGGATGCGGGGGGGGGGCATGGGAGCAGAGGAGAAGCACAGGCAGCCATGGAATGGAACATTCCAGCTCTCCCATGCTTCAATTCACAATATTCCAACTGGAAAATCCCACAGGCCATTGTCCATCCCTGGGCATTTGTTCCCAGGAGCTGACCTGAGCGTTGGGAACGTCGGGACCCAGCGTTTTCTGGCTCTGGTGGCAACATAAAAGTTTAATAGAAATGCTGGGATAATTTGGGATAATTCCCCTTCAGTAATTTCTCTTTGCTAGTGTGCTTGCTGCTCACATTTAATTCTCATGACCTATAAAATCAGCACTGACTTGTTTTGGTTCTTGTAGAGTATCTCTATCCATTAACATTATGGTTATCATTAGGGCGAATTTAATGGGCTGTGCAGGGCCTGACAGTGCCTGGTTTTGAGGGAAAACCTGGAAACTGCCCCAGATTTAGGCAGGCTCCTGCTTTATGAGTGCAGGTTTGTTCCTCACTGCTGAAACCACCAGTACTTTGGGAGTTATATAAGCACAGAGGTTTCCTTCTCTTCCCTTATTTCTTCCTTCTCTGAAGTAGCAGTAATCTTCTTACATCTGATTTATATATATATATATTTATTATTTTTTCCTTAACTTTTACATAATTGCTTTCTGGTTTATTCAACTTCTCCCTATATTTGTATTCCAAACCTTCACATCAGGGACGACCTGACATTCCAAAGCCCAGTTCTGGAAACATCTAATTTTTTTTTTTTTTCTTAGAAGATTGATACAGTATTGAATTGTTTGAAACAGCTGGTGATTTTAATGAATAACTCCAGCTCTGGATAGATGTTGGTATTGTAGGTGCTTCAAGTTTAGGGAGGATCTCTTTTCCATTTAAGTTCATTTTGGGGCAAAATAAGACTTGTTTCTTGGATGTAATACTTGTTTTTAGGATATTCCTCAAATAAACTTACCCATAAAACTATCCTGATGTTTTGTGTAACGTCAGGGAAAAAAAATGAGCTAAAAAGAGAATAAACACCCAATCCAATTAATTTGGTCAGAAGATGTGAGTTTGACAGATTTGCTCTTGCATGCTTTCTGTCTATTTTAATATGGCTGTAAAAAGATGAATAAAAATTTGAAAAACCAATTCTTTTTATTTTATGAAATATATACCATGCATTTAAAAGATATTATTATTTAATATAATTTAATATATAACTTACTGAAAGTAATATAATAAAAATACATTACTCAGACAGATTTGGCCAAAAGTCCACATTGTAAATTCAGCCAGGGATAGAAGTAAGTGTGATTTAAATACAGAATATAGGTACAGAATCACCTGGGGAAAAGGAGATGTGACTCTGCACTTCCCTTGGGGCCCACTTTTGGTAGACATTTAATGGGAAGATGATGCATCCATTTAGCAACGGTGTAAATAAATTAATTAAAGTTGCGAGCTTGACAGCAGGAATGGCTGGGAGAGAATACAGCTGGGAGATAAAAAGCACCAGCAGACCATCAGAACAGCCCAGTTCCTAACAACCAGGAGGTAGAGCTCCTACCAGAGACGTGTCCAGGGCTGTTCCTCTGTCATTACACTGCAGTGATAGATTTGGGTTTCAAGATTGTTTAAAGGCTTGCTGTTTATTGCTGATGGCATTAAATTCATGACAGTAATTATGAATTATTGGTAATTTGCGTGTTCTTTAATCGAAAGCGTACTTTTCATTAAAAGTTGACTTTATTGGTGAAGGCGTTAAACTTCTGAAATTCAAAACTGGAGTGTGTGTTTGTGTCTAAACCTTGGATTGCTGCATTGCTGCAGCCCCGCCATCAGTGTAAAAAAAATTATCCCAAGGTGTCATCTGCAGTTAATATTGTCAGTAAAAACCTGACCTGGGTTAATGGAAAGCTACCCCCTGGCTTGGGTGATTTTAAATGAAATCCCAAGGAAAGCATGACGTGCTGTTCACAGGAGAGCCACAGTTCAGGAGGGGACCCAGGAGTAGTAACAGTCAGTATTCATTAAAAAAAAAAGTAAAAATTGGCTGTCCCTTCAGTTCATGTTAAGTGTAGATCCTAAAGTTTTTCCAGCTCTTCTTTCCAGATCCTTTTGGAGACGTTCCGTGTGCCAGCCATCTATGTCTAAAATCCATCTATTTTTCTGCAGGCTTGGTATCAGAAATGCCTTATTCATTTGGAGTGGAAAACCTGCACTTCATGTTACGTGGCACTGGATTTGGAAAATGAAACAGCAATTTCTGCCTCCTCTTCCTCCTCCTCCTCCTCTCTTGAAAAGAGCTTCCTGATGGACAGGGGAAGGAATTCACCATTGGGAGTGAACGGTGCTGATGCCCAAAAGTATTTTGCTGATATAATTACTCTGCTGAGGATACAGAGGAGGTGAGTGGAAGGTGCTGTCCTTGTCCTTGCTCTCCTAGCCTCACACAGCTGGTTTTTTCCTGGAGTTTTCTTAGGGAGACAGCTTGGACTAGTGAGCCTGCCTCTCATTTTAAGAGTAGGAAGAAGAAAGGGATGGAGAAATGATGGGTTGAAACTTCTTTCCGCTCAGGGCTGGAATGCACAGGTATCCACAAAACCATTTAAAACAGTATTGTGGAATGTGATTTTGAATTCCATCAGGATCCCTGTGGGAAAAACGTTCTCTCTGGAGTACCCACGGTGTATCTTGGGATTTGGGATCATATGCAGAAGGAGAGGACAGCTTTGCCTCCAAATATGATGAAGATAAAGGTGATTTTAAACGACTTTACTTCTGCTGGTTCCATCTTCAGGTGATTTTCTTTATTCAAATGGTCTCTTAATGGTAAAAGCTGAAAAATATGTCAAAAAAGTGATTTTTCAAAGTTCTGCTCTAGCTACCTAAAAATGAGAAGGGTTGATCTTGCCTTCATTCCCACTTTTGAATAGCAGTCAGGTCAAATTCCCAGTGTCCATGTCTTCTCAAGCAAATGGAAATCATAAATTCCTCAGCCTCTGAGTGAATTTTACTTTATTCTTCAGGTTTCAGTTTGTATGGGATCAAAGCAAAATTCCATTCAGTTTGCTCAAGATTTACCTGCCCTTGTTTGCTATTAATGGTGAAGGATGTTCTTTAGGTTTTCAATTTTTAATTTTGCTTGAATGCAAACTTGTTTTTTTTTTACTTCCGCAATTGCTTCTTTTTAGTTTGGTAATAAGCTTCCATTAATTCTCAGAATTGCTTTGACAAGGAAAAATTGTCATCATCATTTAAATATTATTCTTTTTAAATGGAAGAAAAATCTATCCAATACGAGGAGAAGCAGGCATTCCCCCTCACACATTTTTTTCCAAGGAGAGACACCTTCTTTTCTTAGGAATAAATTGTAGGGGGAGACATTCATCCACAGGAATGTTGCCTTACATATAAAGCAGCCCAGGTGCAATGGCTTCTGTGGGTGCAATTTATTAAATCCACTGAGTATTTGACAGTGAGATTTTTAAATGGGACTTTTGGGAGTGATTGCTGAGCCTTCAGCCTCCTCTAACTCTGCAATTCAATTCTCCATTTCCCATCAGGGATGTTTTCCTGGTAAGTGATATGAGATCTGAGAGAGACACTTGTCATCAGTTATGTCATAGGTCTTGATGTTCACTCACAAAATACAAAGAGCAATTTAAAAGTTTCTTTTGGGGAAGTTTCCCTCCATTTTTTCTTCCAAGTTTGATGCTCCGTCTCTGGTGAAATTTTCTTGGAGTTAGTGAACTCTGTATTAGGGCTTTGCTGACATTTTAAGCATCTCTAAATTAAAGAAAATACGTTTTTAAAAAGCAGCAGTGTTTTTGAGACACAAAATGGAAATGGAAAATCCTGAAACTAATCATTATCCACTCATTAAAATGTTTGTTGGTGATGTTAATTGGAGGTTATGGGCTTCAAAGAAGAAATGACATCTGCTTTACCTTATGTGTGCGGAACAGGGAGGAAAGAGAGAAAAATATATAGTGGTGAAAGCAAATCATTTTGGTGGAAAACTTCTTGGGGTCACTGAGGACACCATGCTTGGCATAAACTGACCCTTTTTTCTAGCTAACAAACTTTTAATGAAAGAGGAAAAGGACCTGGTGATCTTTTGCTGCAGAGGTTAATAATGGATGATCCTGATGAACGTTTCATGTAAAAAGCAAAGCCTGCAGATCTCATTACCTGAGCCTCCTGATTGTGCATTCCCACCCAACAAGAGGAGAGGAAAATACACTTGACACAATAAAGAGGTTATAGTGGGCAGCATTCACATTTCTGATTCCACTCCCAGTGCACTTCCCTTCTTAACAGGGATGGAAGAGGAGAGGTCATCCAGGCTGGCTTCCCTCACACGTGGCTGGCTGCAGTGAATGGCAAGGTGAGAGCAAGATTTGGGTCCCAGTTAATTGATTAGTAGTTGCTGTAACTCTGAATTGCTAAAATTCTGGTTTGCCTGCATTGATTTTGGGTAAAGCTCCTGAATTCTCTCCGAATCTACAGCCAGAAACTCTGGGCAGAGGTGCTGAACTTTGTCTTAGTGTGTCACAGTGTGGCTGAGTCTCCTGACCAGTGTGAAAAGCACAGAGTAGTGAAAACCACCCAAATTCCACATCCCCCCTGTGCTGGTTTAACAGGACATTCCAACAAACAACAGTCCTGGCACAAAGAAGACCAGAATTGTGACGTGGTGACAACAAGCAGTGAAAGGTGCAAGCTTTGAGGTGAATTAAATTTGGAAGGTGGAAGAAGCTGCTGTGGAGGAGAATGAGATTAACAGGGTAAAATGTCTCCTGTTTGAGGTTGGCCTCAGGCAAGAATGAGCTCGTCAGTGTAATATGTTGTTGAATTTGAATATGGAAATGTCTCCTGGCATGTATCTGGAACACACTACAAATAGTGATATTGATCTAACCTTCAATTAGTGGGAGAGGTCCTCTGTGCAAATCGGATCTGGGTTTGAATGGCAAATAGCTTTAATATTCTGAGGACAGTGGATCATTTGCACAGCTCAGTAAGAGACTATAAATCACCAGGATTAGGGCTTTTTTTTTTTATTATCATTTTAATGCAGGCTTGCTTTCCCTGGAGCAAGGGACCAGGAGTATGGTAAATCATTAAAAAATCATGGAGACAGTGTCAGTAGGTATGGACAACAGATAATCTTGTGCTAAATGGGATTATTTGAAATCCACCCATTCCTGCTCTCTGTTGCCATGTTTTTTAGATATCTGCTCCCTTTTGGGATGGAATGAACACTCTTCATTTAGCTTTTACACAACCCATGGGTGTCTTTCCACTTCTGGTCCTCACAGAGCATCCATCCTTAAAGGCCATTTTTTAGAGCAGTCTGAGACAGAACCAAAGCTGATTATTCCTTGAGATGGGAGTAGTCAGATTATTCCTCATGGCTTCTTCCAGCTGTGTCTTCTGTACATTTTATGTGTGTGTTTGTGTACATGTATAAACCTTAGATTGCTTCACTGATGCAGCCCTGCAGCATAAAACAAAAAGGAAAAAGGAAAAAAGAATGCTGTTGGCAAATAACCCTTCTCAGCCAAGAAGTAACACATGGTTTCACTGAAGTTGGTGCTGATATTGAGCAGTTTTCTAGAGAGCTGTTCATGATCAGGCTGTGAATTTAGCAGGTTTAGTCTTAATTGATTTCCTGTCTGGCCCAGAGAAAATGATGTTCTTAAAAGGACTTGGAAGCCTCTAATTAAACCAGAGAAGAATTTCAACCAGTCCTGGCTTCCACTGCTCTGTGGAATGGCCAAGATGAGAGATAACTTGAATATGTGCAATTCCCTGACCAGCCAACCTCTGCTGGGGATTGTCAGGAAGGATTTCCTTCTGGAAGCTCCTTCACTCTGGCTGTCCTATAAACAGCATTTTGCTGTGCAGGTTGCTCCCTAAATCAGCTGCTTGGCTCTCCCCCAGAGCTGCTGAATTAACGTGATGTGACCCAGGGATGCAAAGGGATTTCTTTCATTATTGGGGCCGGGATGCTCGGGAGAACACAAAGATGGGTTTCCTAGACAACAGCTGATGTCACTGGCAACTGGGAGAAAGTGCAGAGGCTGAGAGGGGAGTTTCTGAGGAGCAGGGATCAATTTAGGGAAAAAGAATTCTGAATAGCAAAGTTATAGATTTTTACAAAATATAAAACTCAGCAGAGAGACCTGTTTCTGAAGTCTGAGAAACAGCTCTTGGGGTATGAGAAATAAAAATCCCTCACAAAGAAATGCAGTTTAAAACACAAGTACATCACCTCCTGAAGTCTCTACGTGCTGCAACCTCAAAGTCACAATCCTCGTTGAGCTTTCCCCCCAAAATAAAACAATCCAGAATGACAATCCTGCTGGAACAAACCCAGGTGGCACCATGGACATGATTTCATTTGGATGAAGTTTTACTTCAAATTCCAGGCAGGATAAATAAACCATCTCTCCCCTGCTCTGGATGTGCTCATGGTAGGAAGGCTGCTGCAGAGTTCTGGTTAATATTTAAGTGGCATTCCTGACAGCAGGGTTCTGTGCATCAGCCTGACAAACCAGCTTTTGTCCAGCCCTGTGCTTCACATCTGAAAAACAGGTTAGAATCTTGGATGCCTCATTCATTGGCATCAGCAGCTAGAGGAGGATTAAATTCCCCTCATCTGACCATTTTTAAATGATTTCAAAGGTCATTTTTTTCTGCCCTTACAACAGTAGGCCTTTGGGCTAACAATTGCTTTCGAGAACAACTTTAGGATCCTGAAGGTTTTGAGGCTGCAGTTTCCCAGACTTCCAAGCTGAGCTGTTGGCTTGCTGCCATCAGCCAGGCAGGGGCTTTTCCTCCCCCTTCAGCAGTTCTGCCATTCCTTTTGCCTGCTCTGCCCCAACAAAAGGTCTGCTTTTGCTCCACGTTGACTGATGAGCTTCCAGATGAGTCAGGGAGTGGAATTGTCTCAGGGATGATCCTGGCAACCATCACAGCTGATGCCCAGCAAAGTGGGAGAGCAGGGGAGTGTTGGCTGCCCCTTCCACGGGCAGGATTTTATTGCATTGCCCCCCTGTTTCATGGGGCTTTGGCATCAGGGGAGGGAATGGGGTGTGTGCTGAGGAACAGCAGTTCTCATCTCTGGCCAAAATTCAATGATCTCTTTCTGTACAGAGTCTCGGACCAGGGCATTGCCTCATTCACCTGAGGACTTTTGTAACCTTTTACAATAAATTCTCCTGAATTAACTAATGTGACAGGAAAAAAGGAGGATAGGAACCACAAGTCAGGCAACTTTTTCTCAGTCTTTAGGAAGATCATGGAGCAGTTCCTCATGAAAACTCTTTTACTGGCACATGAGGAACATGAACTCCAAAGGTCTCTTCCAGTCTAATTTTTTTCCTCATCTGTCATTGCTTTGCCTCTTTTACAAATGTGAAGTAACTTTGAGCAGTGCTGCTTTCAGATCTGTTTGTTAGAAAAAGGAGAAACAGCAGTAAACACCTCTGACTTTATTGTTTGCTTTGAATTACATCTTTTTCTCTCTCAAAACTATTTCTTAGGCAAATATCACTCTGAGGCTCACCTTGGGCAAATATGTTGGTAAAGTTTGTTGGAATAAGAACTTACATAAATTCAGAGCTTGGGCCACTGCAGTTTAGTGAGCTGCTGGCTGGGTCAATTTTCCTCTCCACTACCTGCCAGAGGATGTCACACTTACACAAAAATGGTGCAATAAATGAGCCAAATTTCTGCTTCTTGCACTAAAAAAAGTGTTGAAGCTTTGACTTCAGCAGGAGGGTAGCCTGAGGAAGGGAGCAAAGTTCAGCCTAGACTGTGTGTTCAGTGAGGATTTATTTTGTGCTTTATGAACCTGGACTGAAGGCTTCCTAACAGATGTGGGAGGTTTTACTGGGAGGAATTGTCAAACCTCCGTGAGAAAAGCTCTCTCCCTGGTTTTATTAGTGAGCTGTATCCATGCAAGGGAATTCTGTTGTAAATAGAGCTAAAAATGGGTGTCACAGCAACAGTTTCATCATGATTTTATTATCAGGCCAATGCACTCTTGGCATTTGCTTCTAATTCTTTTCATTGTGACTTTCTGTGCTCTGTCCCAGCAGAACATAAAGACAGCGAGGTGCTGCTGCTCCTGGGCTTCTGTGCCCTGGCAAAAGCACTGTCAAGGTTATTGTGGGAGTTGGATTTAAATTGGGAAGCATTTCAAAATGAGCATTGCTTCACATGGTGCTCCCTGCAAAAAAGTGAAGTGTCCAAAAGCAGCTTCCAAAGACACTTCTGAGTGCTGGAGAGATTATTGCCGTTCCCCAAGGCACTTAAGAAGCTTAACCAAAACCTGCAGGAGTTCATTGTGAGAACCCTGGGCTGCTGCCAGCAAAACTGAGCCATTTTTCTTTCTTTTTTTTTTTTTTAATTTCATTGCTGAAATCTCACGGATTAAAAAAAAAACAAACAAACCCAAACAGCCAACCAAAAATAAACAAAAAACCCCAAGTGCAAAAGAATTAGTGGCTAAATGATTTCTATTGACTTTGTGTCCAAGATCCTCACTTGGAAACTGATTGTCAGAAGCTAAAATTAGATTGGCCTCATATTTAAAGCCCTGGGATTTGTCTTGGTCAGTAGAATTGAAATAAAAACAATTGGCAGCAACCTTTGTTTCCTATGGAAGTATCCTGTTAAAGTCTACTCAATTATCTGTGATTTATAAACCATCCTGGTGTCATGGTCATTAATTAATTGCTAGGTTTAGTCAGACTAAACTTTATCTCTCTCCAAACAAAGAGCTCTTTTATAATAACAGAAATCAACCCCACTTGTTAAACTTCTGCATTAAAAGGTAGAAAGTTCTGGGCTGTTTTTGTTTTTCCTCCTACTACGGCTCAGCATTAACACAGAGCTTTTGGTCTTCATTAACTAATCCAGATGTTAATTAATTAATCATGCTTGCATAGTTCTCTATTAAATTGCCAGTCTACTAAAATTCATCCTTTCTGTTCCCTAAGGGTATTTGGTATTTCAGCAAGGTCTTCTGTTAATTTTCTCTTTTCCACAGCATGTTTAACCTTCTTTTGCTGTCATTTAGAGGCATTATTAGCTCAGTTATCCTCTCTTGAACCTCCTGTGTTGTCCATTTTTTTTCCCTTGCTCTGACCAGAGCTGTGTAGTTGTCCCAGATTCCCTTCTGATTAAGTGTAAAAAATCAGTAAAAAAAAACAAACAACTGAATCAGGGTTAACTCTACTAGAAGTCAGATTGTAGAATTCAGACCTGACTTCTGGTTCATATTAAAATGCAATTGGTTCAATTTGTATTTATTTTTAATACGATTTATCACTGTGTGGGATTAGGCATTGGTTAATAAATTGTGTCTATTTTATGTGGAGAGAAAAAAAATTAGACACTTGGAAAGATTAGGGGAAAAAAAAAGAGATTGCAGAAATTCTTTGGCATCTCAAAATCATAATCACTAATGAGAAACTAAACAAGTCCAGCCTACTCCAAGATAAGGGAACTGGGAGAAAAGCTGTAAAACCTTCAGGGAGAGGATTGCAGACAGCTGTGAAATCAAGCAAAGTGCAACAAAACCTCAGAGTTTGGGAGCTGGAGACAGAGTAGTTCAGGGTACATTTCAGACTGGCTGAGTAAGTAACCATCAGAACAATTAACCTACGGACAGAGTCAACTTGTTGAAGTATTTAAATTGAGGCCAAGTATTTTTCCTAGATATGTGGCTGCTCAGCCAGGAATTACTGGGTGAGATTCCTTGGCACTACCTCCTGTATGAAGTCAGGATAATTCGTCACAGACTCCTTCAGCCTTGGAATTTAGGGCTCCAAATGTCATCTGCTCATAACCTGATTTTATTTTTACTTTTTTCTTGCTGAGTGTTTGAAGGGAAACACAAAACATCTCCTCCCTTGAGATTCTTGCCCCCACACATTCCCAACTGTTTTCCTGGGAATAGTGCAGAATAGGCCTTGTGATTCAGTTCTCCTGCCCTGTAATGTAAAAATCCCTTCTAATTTATTCCTGTTCTTTGCTATTGCACTGGCTGGAGTTTGATTGTGGTGGTTGCTCCCCTCTTGATGTTTCATTTCCAGCTGGTTTTATAGACATATAGCTATAAATATGTATGTAAATAACAATGTTTCCTGCAGGCCATGCAATTATACCTGCCGATTTCCTCTCTGCCAAACCTTTCCTGTTATTGCTGCTTCCTCAGTGAGGCAGTGGGAGGTTTGTTAGGGCAGCTCTCTGTGGGTAAACCCATGCTGCAATTTAGGTATCATTTGCTAAGTGTTCCATGCTATTTTGATTATTCAAATCAGGCTTGTAGAGCTGTCTGGTTCCTTTTTTTTTTTTTTTTTTCTTCCNTTTTTTTTTTTTTTCTTCCCCTAGTCTTCTTGATCTCTGTAATAAATGTAACACGGGTTTCATCCTGGTCTTCTGTCAATCCCAAGGAATCCCTTCCTGCTGTTGCAGCTGCACAGCTTTGGCTGATTTCTGCCAAGTCATGACTCGAGTTGTCATTTTGCCTCTCCTCCCCTTTGGTTTCGTGTGCAGCCCCTCCTCGCTCTCTTTGTGTAAACCAAGTAAAGGATAATGAAGTTTTATGCCTCGTAGGACAACTTTATTCCATTTCCACCTCTTTTTTGCCTGGTTTGTTTATCCACAAACCTGCTTTGTTCATCTACCTGTTGCTCCTTGCCTGGAAGCACATCCTGTGTGGCGTTTGGCCTTCACCTTTGATTGCCCAAATCCCCTTTTCTCCAATGTCCTTGCAATAAAACAGTGTTTTAGAGCTGCCTGTGCCGACAAACAGTGCCCACCCACGGATAAAGTGCTCTGGCACTGAGCAGCTCGTTGCTGTTCCCTGCACCTCATGTCTGTGCTGAAAGTGTAACATCTCTTCAAGGAAAGGATGTTGTAGGCTCTTGCTAAGGCACTGATGACCCATTTTTGTTTTCCCTGGCGCTGTTCAAAGACAAAGGAAGGTGAGACCATCCGAGGGAGTTCTCATGATTAATTGCTCTCCGCTACCTGTCCCAGAATGCGGATCGGAACTGGAACGCGCCGGCTCCCCAAGGCTGAATTCACACAAAGCAGCCGGGGGCTTTTCTAATGAGCAGCAGCAACTGCACACCTGCCACTAAATGTGTGAATGGTCTTTGGAATACTGGCTTGTTTCAGCCCAATCCAAGCAGCTCTGGCTTTAGATGCAGTTATTTAAGCCCATTTGCCTCCCCTCCCTCACTGTCTGTGCCAGCCAGAGAGAGGCACTTGGAGAAGGATGCTTTCCTGTGTGATACATTCATGTTTCGCTTTAAAGCCGCCGCGGGAGGTGCCTGATTTCCATTCTTCTGACTGTATCCTCCCTGATGAGCTGATCCTTTGGCACATTGAGAACTGGGAATCAATGGAGCTGCAGCACTTGTGCCATTGTCGTCGTGGTGCTTCAGCAGCCCAGGGCCACGTGGGATTTTGTTTCCCAATACTTAGGAAGTGACAAAAGTGACGCCCCCTTCACATCAATGGGGAGCAGCGGTGCAGAGATGGAGAAACGCATCTGTGTCCCTGGAAGAAGGAACATTGGAATCAGCAGGCCTCCTCACAGCAGGCAAATGTACCATTCAGATGAGTGTTGGAAGAAATCAGAGGAGAGCAAGCTACACTTGCAGCCCAGGAACATCAAAAAAGATTTGTACAGACAGGAAAGGGATCTCCAGAGCCAATTCCAAGGCCCTGTGGCCTTGTCTCACTTAAAAGAGCACTTGATGGGAGAAGGGGCAATAGGGAGAGGGAATAATTAACTGGGCCCTTTGAAGTCTTTAAAAACATGGTTGGTAATTTGGTTGAAAAATACTTCGCAGTGGCTTAATCTGCTCTAAAATGAGCCTGTTTATTGATCCTTGTTTATGGGTTTGCTTCTGGGAGGGGGTGGGCAATGTAGGGGTCCTGATGGCACTTTTAAGGCACTTTTACTTCAAGTTTTGTTGCCTTTAGAAGCCTCCAAGCACATAAAGTGTGGTCATGCTCCACAAGTGTCACCAGGCTAGCAGATGTTGGCATTTGCAGCACATTGACTCGGGGCCTTGCTGGAAATAACTGGGTTATGCTTTCCCTCAAAGCCTGAGGCTTTATCCTGTCTGCCTTGCTTTTATGCCTGGGGGAAACTCGACTTGAAGTCAGAAGTGCTGGGTCACCAGGCTTCAAGTTCTTAATTTGCACGGAGGAGTTGTGCCTACAGGAGCAGGCTTTTGTTTTGGGACAGGCTGCCCAAGGTGGTCAATCCTTACTCCCCATGATGAGGGGCTGAGTCAGAATTCCATCCTTGCCACCGTTCACAGCAAGAGGAAGCAGCAGATAACCACATTCCAACCCTCTCTCTGAGGATGTGAAAGTGGAGACCCTGAATTATTTAAGGGTGTGAAGAGTTCCAGGGATCCAACCTGGCTGTACAAAGCCTTTCCTTGTTCGTTTTCAAAGGGGTGCAATAAATAGGAAAGCGTAATACAATATAATATATATGATAGATATATTCACAGAATCATTTAAGCTGGGAAAAAAACCCTTTAAAATCCGCAAGTCCAGGTATTCCCACAGCACTGCCAAGCCATGTCCCCAAGTGCCACAGCCACGTGGATTTTAAATCCCTCCAGGCACGAGAACTCCAGGATTGCCCTGGGCAGGCTGTTCCAATGCCTGGCTATCCAGATATAAAAATGTATGTATATATATGTATAAAGTAAATATGGCATTTCAGTAACTGCAGGTGGTTGGGGAGTGTGCTGTGGTGCAGAAGACACTTGAGACAGGCAACACCTGGTTTAAAATCCCAGCATCAGGACAGAAGGCTGTGGTGAGCACAAATTACACATTGATGCCTTGGGAAGGCTGACCTGGAACAGAGACTGGACAGAGCTAGAGAATAAAGTAGATATTTATTGAAAGGCCTCCAGGGTACACCTTGGGCAGGACAAGAGCCTGGCCAGGCCTACACCCAAGGTGGACCCAAAATGGTCACAAAATGGCTGACTGGTCATGAGGGCTCACACTTTTATAAGTTTTGGTCCATTTGCATATTGGGGTTTAATTGTCCCATTCCAGCTTCAGGTTGTGAGGTCCCATCCTTGTTCCTCCCTTCAGCCCACCCTTGTTTGTGCTTTTGGGCCTGAAAGTTGTCCTTGGTCTTGAGCAGGAAAAGGATTTGTTTTGTCTATTTATTGTGTAAAAAGAGCTTGCTAGCACTTAATGTGAGGCTCAGAACTGCACCCCTGGGCAGCACAGAACCTGAAATACATGAAAGCTCAAACTTAAGGCATCACATCACGATGATGTGACGATCACAGCTGGGACTGTGTCAGACCCTGAGCAAACCCAATCTGGCACAGCCCTTCCAGAGAGTTCTGTGCCACTGCTCATAAATTCACATTATCTTTAATGCTGCTGGTGATACTCAGCACTCCTGGGGCACTGTGAGGATCAAAAATGCAGCAAATATTTCCCCACGTTTCCTCCAGAGCTCCTCCAGCCCAAACCCTGTCCCTGTAGTACAACCCAGCTGCTGTCAGGAGCGTGGGGATGGCAGTCAAGGGGAGTGTTTAGCTTCTTATTTCTGGGTTATCATGAACTGAGCTGTTCTGCCCTGCGATCCACAGACAGACGATCTGGGACAACAAGGCACGTAACATCATTTTGATATTTTGAGAAACGGGGACAAAAGAATTAGAACAGTCTTGTTGGCTGGCCGCCTTCAAAATTTCTTTGTGGCAGCCAGTAAGAATTTTTCATTAGGGAAAAAATTATGAGCCTTTTAACTGTGGGTTTTTTTTAAGCAAAAAGGCAATTTATTGACATTTTTAGCAGTAAATGCAGCTATTAAAAAAAAAAACCCCAAACAAATTGAAAAAAGGTACTCTGAGCCTTCTAGCAATCAAACCATATGATTGCATTTCCCTCGTCACTGTAATTTACTGCAAGGACAATGTTGATGAAAATTAGACAAGATTTTGAATTTTCCGTCATGCTGACAGGAATTTAGTGTCAGATTTAATGGTCTCACACATCCCAGTTTTATAACACAAATTTAACTGTAGAACTTGAAATTCCTGTTGGATCTAACACATGTAAAATTAATAAACAGATACAATTCAGTTTGACTTAATAAGTGACATGATGTCCTGTACAACAAATCATGAATTATAGAAACAAACACCACTCTCATGGAATTATTTTTTCTGCTGCTTTTGCTTTTAATCCACTGTGCTGTTATTAACTTCGACCAAATACAAAACCTTATGAGCAGCCTGCAAACAATACATCCCATTGCAGACCCAAGTTTGTCTTTACAGCACCATTTAAAAATTAAATGATTACTTTAAAACAGACAGAAAGCTAGACTCTGCTGTGCTGGTGATGAAGGAGGATTCTGAGATGAGATCAGAGCTAAGATGAGGCTTTAGGACCGAAGCTTGAGTAACTTTGGTGATGGAGGAGGATGGATGTGTCCTGTTCTCATTGGAACTGTGACCCTAAAAACCCCATCTGGTACGAATCAAACTCTACCAGGCCCTTCCAGGACTTGCCAACAGGCACAAAATGAATGCCAGGGTAATGAAACTGCTTTTAATTCCTTCCTGTGAACAATTGTACCAGTTTTAACCTGGGATTTTGTGTGAAGACCTGCAAGAAAAGATTTGGGATTAAGACAAAAATTCCCTACTTTGCTGCTGCCTGTATGTGAGACCCAGCATTGACCGTCCCATAAATTCTCTCAATTAAATGCTCTCTCAGCCAGTCAAGATAAAATAGGTGTTCAAGATGATACCAACATGATTTATACAGGAATATGTGTAACTGAGGAGAATTTGCAAGACAGCTGGATTAAACTGACTAATGGAATATTTTTACATGCCTGAACATTGCCATATTTTACTTGGGCAAGCACTTGGGCAGATAAACATCTGGTGAGGCATAGAGATACTCCCAGTTGGGTTTTCAGCATGTTTTTCAGTTTGTTGCCTATAGGCCAATTTGAATGTGAACTGCAAGTTGTCCTTAAAATCTGATTTTTAGACCCTTACAGAGTGCAAGGAAGATGCTTCATTAGCTTTAACAGAATTAATTCCTGCTTGATTTAGCTCTCTGTTGATGCTGAGGTATTTGCTTGGTCGCCAGATTTCCTTTCTTCATTGCCTCCCTTACAGATTTCAGCTGAAGATTTCAAGAGTCAGCCAGTTAAAACCTTCAAGATCAAAAGCAACAGAGAGCTGTTATAATTATTTTTTTAATGGGTAACTCAGTTTTATCTTCTATATCCCTGGAATAAGTCAAAGCACATTCTCAAGCTGTTCACAACAATCTGCAGTGGGCAATGACACAACCCCCCCCCGATTAGGAGTGAAAAGCAGAATTAAATAAGAAAAGAATGTTTCTAGTCTAAAACTCAGTTTGTTCTGAGTGGAAATGTTGTGATTTGAAAACACAAACCCCGGTGTTTTGAAATTATTGTTTATAATTTTGTAATGGAAATGGAATCCCTGTGAATCTCTGCTCAGTTTCAGGCAACCCCTAAAGATGGGAAAGCTTTAAAAGCTGTGCATATACTTATATATAACTCTATACTTTTATTTACTGACCTATTACTGTCCTTTACTGGGAAGATACTGCAAGTTACTTTTAATTAAGGTAGTGATCCCTAGGGAAGGGACAGGGAAAGAGGGAAATTCCACTGCTTGGGAACCTGAAGTGAGGGAAAGGGCAGTTAGTTGTTAAATTGGCTTGCAAATATCAAATCAGAGAAATTCTGCAGTGTAGAAAACTCTGACTCTGGAAGTTACATATCATTTCTCCCTGCTGAATTTTCTTGCTCTTTACAGAGCTGCTCTGAAATGGATTCTGTAATTTTTTTTCAATGTGATGATTATTCATTAGCCATGAATATTCAAGATTTGAGCTATTATTTGAATGCAGTTGGCCAGAATCATTGTATGTACTGCCTGCTTCTTGATTGGAGAAAAACAGCAATTCTTTGTTCAAATATTTGCATCCACACATTTTCCATTTGTTTTTAAACAATAGTCACACATTTGAATTTAAAGTGGGTCCTGACATAGCCTGATACCCAGTTAGGAATAAAATTCCCTGGAAGGATAACTTGAGTGTTGAACTTGGAGAGCAGATTTATAAGTGGCACAAATATGGGTGACGAGTTGCAGTTCTCTTTGTGGTCATAACTCATAAAATCATTTAGTTTGGAAAAGATCTTGAAGATTATCAAATCCTACCACTAAACCATGTCCCCAAGGAGCACAGCCACAGGGATTTTAATTCCCTCCAGGAATGGCAACTCCACTGCTGCCCTTGGACAGCTGTGCCAGGGCTGGACAATCCTCTTGATCAAGAAATTCCTGGAAGCACGAAAGAGGAAAACAGAACTAAGATCAAGGCCTAGGGAGAATATGGCAGAGAAGTCCTGCCCACACCAGGACTCCCAAGGCAAAATAAGAAATCCCCTAAAAAATGAAGCTCCCTATTTCTATATATGTGTAATAGTAATATTAGTATGCAATAATAGCATGTGTGCAGTGCTGGCCTTGCAGAGGTGGGGCCTACCCTTCTTTGATTTTTTCCTTCTTTAATATTGAGAATTCGGGGTGACTTTTTCTTTCAGTAGCTGTTTTGGGGCTTCATTTTCTTCCTCCCCGGATATTTTGGTAATGACAGCCTGTTTGTGGCTCCTCAGTTAGGGACAAGGCTGCAGTTTCAGCTTGGATGAGCTGATAAGGGGAAATTCAGGGACTCAGGAGGTGAAATGGCCTTGGAAATCACCTGGCACTTCGTTAGTCACCTTGGATTAATTCCTGCCGGTGCCACTGGAATTTCCCATCCTCTCTCCAAGCAGGATCCTGTTCCTTCCCTGAAGTGTCATTGCCTGCAGCAGTGAAGGGAGGCCTTGTGGGGTTTCTGCTGTCCTCCAAAACCTCTTTGGAGCTTTTGTCCCACGCATCTCCTTGGTCCTGGAGGGCGGAGTAGGTGCACAGGCTGTGTTTGTCCAGCCCTGTGCTCACCTCACGCCGGGGAGATCCAGCTGTGGATCTCTGCACTCCAGGGAATCTGTCTCTGCAGCAATCCCTTGGCTGTCCTGCTCCAACAGGCCTAGCAGGGGGCTGAGCCCCCCCCAAAACCTGATGAATGCGCAGCATCCCAGAATATTCACAACTTCTGCAGTTTGCTACAAGCCAGGTTGGTCTCAGCGTGATTTAAAACGATCCCGTGCTCAAGTTCAAATTTTCTTCCTCAGATATCCTTCTTTTCCTAGTGACCCAGTGCATTCCTAAAGGGAAAGGGAAATCAGTCTGCTCCATGCACTGTCAGGTCTAGTACAGCCAATGTGTGTAAAAGGATGTTTTTTGTTTTTTTTTCTGGGGGCAATAAAAACTGTATGAGATTGCAAAAGGTTTATGTATGTTTTATAGCAAGAGCAACCATCAGAGCAAAACTACATTGTTTTCCTCTTTCGTGCTCCCTTTCTGCTTTCAGCCCACATCACTGTGAAGTCAGGCAGGAGGTTCTTCAGCTTCACAACGTGACTCAGGGAAAAAAAAAAAATCAGCAGTAATGTTATGTATTTATGCAGGGGCGTTAAGCAGGTTGTGAATGTTGTAAATCAAACAAATAGGAGGTTAGGTATGTTAATGCAGGATGTTTCCCATTCAGATCCCCTAGCCAAGCAGGAAACTCAAGGTGTAAAGTATCTGGTGGAATTCACTGAAGTCAAAGGCTGGTCTTTGCCAGGTTTCCCTGGATGGAGCTCACTCACTCCATCTTAATTCCAGGACAACAGGATTTTCAGCAATCATGGAACAGTTCAGATTGGAGAAGACCTCTAAAATCACCAAGTCCAACTGCTGACCCAGCACTGCCACAAAATGTAAAACTACACTCTGAAAATGCTCAGTGACAAGCCCAGAGATGGCACAAAGTGATTCAGATGGGGTTATGCCAGTTCCATGTCACTGCCATTATTATGGATGAGTGGTGGAAAAGCACAAAAGTTTAATCCCACTGAACGTGTTGGTCGTGTGTTTTGTTTGGCTTCTTGCTGGAGACATTGCTAGGGAGAACTGATGTATGCTTTTGTTGAGGAATAGTGAAATGATTTGCAAAATGCTGGGGCTGCCTGTGTTTTGTACTTTTTTTTTCCTGTTAGCACATGTTGTGGATCTCTCAGATCAGAAAATTCGAGGTGTTGCTGATAAGTGCAGGCAAGTTTTGATAGCAGGCAGTTCTCCAGTTTCCAGTTCTTCTGGAAGACTTGTAGGCTTTTGGTGCTGAGAAATCTTCTGTCAACTGCTCCTTCTCTTTTTCCTGAAGCCTGCATTGACTCCTGTCCTCCCTAAAGGTAGAGTCAATTGTATTGCCTTTGAAAGTAATAGGAAAAAAAAATTAAATTTGGGAAGAGGCAGGAGTGGAATGTGTGATTATACAAAAGACATAAAAGTCAAGAGCAAATCAACTGCTTCTCCCCCNCCCCCCCCCCCCACACACACACAAAATAAAATTTAAATAATGGGATATTTGGTAAAAACAAAACCCCACAAAGAATTGGCTGCACCATTGGCTCTAAGGGTTGATGTCATGTAAATGAATCCCCATGGGAAGCTGTAAATGTTGCTCTGCTCTACATCAGCTTGTCCTCAGACGGCCTCTGACAGGAGGAATGGTTTTCCTATCACTAAAGTCACCTGGTACGGGAAATTAAAAGCCAAACGAAACTTGAGGCCTTTTCCTATCCCTGAAACAAACACTGTAATAACTTACCTTGCCTTTAATACCCTGATGGTTGCAATTCAGTTTAAATGCTAATTAGCATCAAAGTACTAATTAATGTCGGCATTTTCCATCAGAGGCTAAAACATTATGGGCTCCTGCAAATCAGTGTTGAATTCCGTGGAAAACTGAGACTCTGCAGTGGCTGATCATCTTCTGTGACAAAGCTAGGGAAAAAATAAATCCATAAAAAACCACTGGCATGCCCATTTTCTCTTGTACCAGTTCCAAGGAGTTCAGTGACACCCAAACCACTCTGTTATTCTGTTCTGTTCTGGGATACTTTGGATACAGGCAGTATTGAATTGGTGTTCTGATGCTTGGGCAGTTTCAGGTTCATCCTGTGCTGGCCCTGCTCCTTACGTGGTTTTTTAAACAGCAGTAAATCACTCTTTAGAACTGTAAAGTAAACATTAAGAGGTCAGTTCATTTACAGTTTGCCCTTTTGGAAATATTTTTACACAGGTCCATTACTTTGCTGTGTTATGGAATAAGATCCTTAGCAGTCCCCATCATAACCTTGGTTTTAGCATTGTTTGTCCTTCCAGCCTCCTCTGGCACTTTCTTTTTCCTGAAAAAGAGAAACATTCTCTATAGACAACTAAACCAAATCTTTGGGTGGTTGCTGAACTTGATACAAATCCACTCTGCAGCCAGTTGTGGCATCAAAATTTGCCTGCTATGACAAATACCTTCAATTTGTGATAAACTTGGAGAATTGTCCCATTCCCAGAGCAGCCCTGGGGTGTGTGACATCTGGGTTTCTGCTTCATAGCTCTGAAACCCAGCTGGCACTTCCAGAATGCTGTATGTGGACCTGAAAACTTGTACTTCAACTCTGCTTGTTCCAGGGGAAACTCGTTTGTAAATAATAAATAAAATAATTCATTTCACTTCAGTGTTTCTACTGTCAAAACTACAAAAATCACAGACTGAGTTGGCCTTGCCTGTAGTTCAGATTTCCCAATTTCATCCATCTGGGATAGTCCCAGGACTCCGAGTGTCACAGAAAAGAAAGTTTTTAGCAGTTTCTTGTCTTGACTTCTTCACTTCCTAAATATTTTAGTTTCTCACTGCCTACAGTTGGGGTTTTGTTTTGTCATTGCCGTTGTCTTGGGTGTTTTCCTGGAAATATGAGCCAAGCTGAAATCGTGGGGCTGTTGCAACTGGAATTTTTCAGTGCAGACTTCTGATTGTCTTTTGACACTCCCCTATTTTCTGCCAGTATAGGACTGCTCACGCTATGTACAAACACTTGTATTAGCAGGAAATGCATGGAATTCAGAGAAATAACAAATTGTTGTTGTTGTTGTTGTTTTCAATCATTTCACCCCCCAGAGATTTATTTTGACACCGAGTGATTTTGCTCTTTCTTTACGTTACCTTGGAAAAATAAGTTATTAAGTGATCATTTGTCTCAACCTGCTGCTGGAGCCAGGAGCTGGCAGAGGTTGTCAAGGTGTCTCCAGGAGATGGTTGGTGACATTTTGAAGCTGGCACGTGTGGGAGTCGAGTTTCAGAGGGCACAGAGCCCTGTGAGCAGCTGCAACTTTGCTCTTTTAAGCTGCCTTTTACTTGCTTGAATAACTGTGGATTTGATGAAAGCAAGGAAAAGCAGCGGTGAAGGGAATTAGATGCAATGGCTGTAAAAAGAAGTGAAGGGGAAAGGGGACGTCCATGGCCTCGGTGTAACTTATCTTTGACAAGCTGATCTGTTATTTCTCACTGATGGAAAAGGTTAAATCCATTAACTGGTGGTCTTCCACTGAGGACAGGGAGCTGACAAGGCATGAAGGGCTTGGGCCAGCCAGACCACAAAGTACTTGATCTTTGAATTTAGGGCTTTTATTGTCAGCAGCAGAGACGACTTGACTTTCATATGTTCCCCCGACATGTGAGGAAGTGAACATAAATTAATAGCTGCAGTCATTTCCTCCGGGTAAATCTATCTAAATGATCCGAAATTCCAGGATGCTGAAAGGCTGATGGCTTCCCTGCCTGACATGATGAACATCTACAGCTGTTTGTGGAGCCAAAGGCAGGTCTGGGTGCTCGCTGTCTTTCAAAATCAGGTCACAGCACCCATCACGTCTTTCTACACAAAACCCCCTTGATTTCAGTAAAATTTACATGAGCTGGATGACAGCCTGATGGACTGATGCTGCTTCTGACTTTCTAAATATTACAAGGCTTGGAAATGACTGCTCTCTTTGCCTTTTGGAGATGTGGGACTGCAGGTGGAGTGTTTTTATCCCCAGCTGTTGAATGTGCCACTGTTTTGCACTTTTATCTATGCAACAGCCTGCAGTCAGATAATCAAAGAGACAAATTAGCAAATCTGGGGGACACGCTGCCCAGTAATGCTTACACACATGCAGCCTTGCCCAGCAACAAATAAAATAGATTAGCTATAAAGTTCTAATTGTATACTCAATACATGGCTGTTTAAATTAATGAGTTTACCTGCCCCTTTAGTGAGGTGTGAATTCCTCCACCAGTGCAGTGAGAAGGAGAACAGGTTCCTGTGATCTTCCAACCCTTGTAATCCACAGACAGGACTCTTGCTTATTGATTTGCTACCAGCCACTGTGACCTGTGTTTTCAATTCAAATGAAGGACAAAAGAAAAATCAAGAGAGAGAAAAAAAAAAAAAAAGTCTGTTTCGTGTCCTTTCTTTTTGGCCTGGGTCTCTGTGACATGGCAGCCATCAGACAGTACTCACATATATTTCATTTTTTGAAATTGATTTGCAGTTTGCAAGAGGCTGAGAAGCAATAAAATCTAAGCTTACCTAACACCTGGTAGCATTAACTACAGTTCAGAAACTTCCAACTAATATAAGGGAGAACATAATTTGGATTTAGCAAGAAGCAGGATTTATGAATTCTTCATTCACTGTGACTAACTCATGCCCTTGGGAAAGTTTCTCCATCTCTACTTTACCAGATCCATGTGGATAGTGAACTTAGCACTGAAGGTATTTATGAACTTTGGAAATTCTATGTAAATAAACCCAAGCAGTCAATGAGCGGTAAATACATTTAACCTTAAAATAATAATTTATCTGCTCTTGCTTACCAAAGATGTCCCTGAGGTGCTGGTTGGTGAATGCTAAGCAGAAGAGGGTGGTGCTTTCCTTTGTTTACAAAGTGGAGATGATATTCCTGCATAATAAAAGCTGGCAGGGATCATCCCTTCCCCTTGTTGAGCAGCCTCCTCTTTTGGCAGAGAAAAACTCCAAGAAAATCAAGTGCATGTTCAGCTGGACAGCAGAGAGCCCTCATGGGTTTGATGAACTCCATCTTTTAACAACAAACTTCAATAAACTCTAATTTTTAAAGATGTGGAGTCCACGTAATCCCCACCTTGTATAATTCAGCTCTGCCAAAATCCTGCTGTGTAACTTTCGAGCAAACACCAGCTTTAGCAAATGGGTATTTATGGCCATGAGTGGTTAAATGTGGCACATTCCTGATCCTGAGGAGTAAGTTTTGAGACAGAAAACCTTAACAGGAAAAGAAATAATGTTAGTAAATATTCCTATTGGCAGGAAAAGGAGAACATCTGCTCAAGTCACTAGTGGTTTCTTGCCTGAGTTAGCAGCAGGGCAGCCTACAGCTAATTAGCTACGGCTTGATAGGAGAACAGGAGTGCAGTGGTTAGAAATGTTTGTCATCTGAAGTTGCTTGAAATCCCTCTAAAAGCATTAAAACCATGACACTTGACTTTCCTTTTAAATTCTTTCCTTGGTACCTTTGGGAATTGCTGCAATGACTGCTTAGTTATGAGTGCAGACCCCCGCTGCAATCTCTGTGCATGAAACGTCCTGATTTGATCTGGTTTTCATTGAAGCCTTTCAGTGAGCACTTGTCCATTCCTACCCAGAAATTTGCACATAAGCACATGCAAAGCACTGAGAACATCTCCCAAACTCCCGTTTAAACACAGATTTTCCCCACATATGCTGAGGCAACACTGAGATCAGCCAGAATACAGAATTTGCATTCTTTTAACCTTTTATTGTGGGTCTGGTCTCGAGAGCAGCAGAGCCAGGCTGGATTTGGGACCACAGGCTCCAAACACCTCTCCTGCTTTTTTCCTAAACTCACCTTGTGCAGGGATCTCTCGGATTCAAAAGGGATCTGTCCATTCCAGTACCTTTGAATCTCAGATGTGTGCAGTTGGCTTTGGTGTAAGGGTGAGGTAATTGTGGGTGCCAACATAATTAACCTTGCATGTCAGTTATGCTAATTCCTAAGACAGGCTTGCTAATTTGTGGAAACAGGAATAATCTCCAGTATGTTTCACTCTTTTCCTCAGATCCCTGCATCTAAGCCTGTTATTTATATTTTATATATGATGCTTCATTTTGGCATAGCTCCTGTGAGAGTTAAATGCTAAATTCCCTTGAGAAGAATATTTTTTAAAAGTGATACCTATTTTTATAGGCAGGAAAACTCCTTGCATTTGAACAAGGTGAGTGACACTTGTTCTCCATGGTGTTTGTGACTGACACACACCTCTGATGGATCTTCTTTGGTCATCTGCACTCGCTCAGCTCCGTCCTCAGCCAAAAGTGTGGTAAATGAGCTGCTTCTCTGATTATTTCTGAGTGCACGGATGACTGCTGCCTTCCAGTTCTGTTACTGCCCAGATACAGTAAAGAGCAGAAGTAAGTTGGGGAAACATTCAGCAAAAGCCTGAGCTACCATATTTAAATCCCAGTTTTCCTTTGCCGTGTTCTGTTTTATTGTTCTCATTGATTTCAATTAGTTCAGACAGGAAATCTCATTGATTAGAAGCTTTCAGAAGGACGTGGGCTCCGAGCGAAGCAGAGGCACAGGAGCACAACATCTGCTGCACACAACAATAAAAGCGAGGAGATTATTTCAAAGCTGCATTTATAGCTGGAGGAGGCTGTGCTGATGGGGAGGGATGGTTGGGATGGCTGAGCTGCAGCTGCTCTGACCCGGGCTCCGGAGGGAGCTCCAGGAAAGAGGAAGAGGAGGAAGAGGGAGGCCCAGCTCTGGATTGAACCACACTCCTCCCCCAGATGAAGCAAGATGCTTTTGATACCGGCATGTAAAATTCTCAGGTTGCTTTACACACGTTGCAAAGCCAGTCCTGTTTCTGTGGCCTGTCATCCCTGGAAAAGGAAGGGCAGTGGAGCAACCGAAGCACTGCGGGCACTGGAGAGGCACCAGGGGTCTGGGGGGTCCTAGTGATGTCCAACAGGACAGGCCAAGCTCAAAAGAAACCATTGTGCCCCTGTGTCATCAGGCTTGTGGCCTGAGGAGGAAATGAATTAGCCATGGGAATCACAGAATCACAAAATCACAGGATCACAGAATGTGCAGGTTGGAAGAGACCTTCAAGATCATCGAGTCCAACCCAGCCCTGACACCTCAACTAGATCATGGCGTCAAGTGCCACATCCAGTTTTCTTTTAAACACATCCAGGGATGGTGACTCTACCACCTCCCCAGGCAGACTATTCCAGTATTTAATCACTCTTTCAGTGAAAAACTTCTTCCTAATATCCAACCAATATTTCCCCTGATGCAGCCTGAGACTGTGTCCTCTTGTTCTGTCAGTTGCTGCCTGAAAGAGACCAACCCCCAGCTGATACAACCACCCTTCAGGAAGTTGTAGGGAGTGATAAGGTCACCTCTGAGTCTCCTTTTCTCCAGGAGAGCCAAATCGCAAAGCCATCGGAAGAAAAAAGAAAGGAGCCCAAACTTTCGGTGCAGGAAATGGAGATGATTTATTGTTTAATTTTTGCTGCATAGTTACGATTTTTGCTTTTATGCTAATTTGTAGGAGAATTATTCGACATGAACAAGGTAAGGAGGGGACGTTAGGGAAGCCTTTCATTTTCTTTTTCCAATAGAAAGAAACTTGCAACAAATGGCTCGATGGTATTTTATCTGTAATGGAATAGGAACAGATTTCTTTCCTTGCCAGTCATTAATTTTAAAAAGTGTTTTATCTTGGAGAGCAAGGAGCCTAGTAAAAATTGACGCAAAGTTTTTTATATTTAAATGCCAAATTACCTTAAAGGTCACAATAATCTCACATCAGGAGACGTTCATGTATTTAACCTCTTCCAGATCTGTGTCAAACTGGTGCTTTTAATGACTTCTATTATTCTCAAAGAACATAAAGAACTGCTGGAAGAATCTATTCACAGACACAGGAGAAAGTCTGCATTAATTTAACTTTATATTGGTTTAAGCTTAATAAACTGGCTTACTAAGGCCAACTGATAAACCACGTCTGAATAGAAGGGGGAAAATTACTGAGGGCGTATGGAAGCAAAGTACAATAATGGGATAAAGATGTCAACACATCTCTCCAAAAAAGAGCTTAGGAAGTCAGAGAGTACAGAAAAGGATTGGGAATTCAGTGGTGAAGGTCATATGGGCCTTCAGAGTGAGAGGGTTGAGACTTTGTCATGTAAGCAAAAGCATTCTTCAAAATTATTTGAAAGATTTAATTTGACCATGAGAGTATTTTCTATGGGGTTCAGAAAAGGTGCAAAAAAAAAAAGCTGAATAAAATTCCCAGCTAATTTATACAACTAGATCTTGTATAAGATTTCATAAGTTTGGAAACTTAATGAAATGCCAAGGAAAATGTAGGTGGTATATTTTTTTTAAGAAAATATTTAACTTTTTACCTCTTGCACAAGAAATCTGAATTTAGAGTCAGGCCCATTATTGCTTTAGTCCTACCTCAATTTCTTGCCATTCAGCTGATGCTGTTTGACAGTTTTAAAGATCTTGTAACAAGATTAATGCTGGACTTGCATTCGAAATGACCAGAATGCACTGAAACAAAGTCATTAATCTGAAACAAGGAGAGGTTAAAAGAAGTCCTTGAAACTCCCTTTGCTATGAGTAAGAACCATGGGTTTCATCCCACCTGCCCCTCTCAGCCTACAAACTCCTCATTCTCCAGGCTGGTATAATTAATAATCAACTCTACCCATGGAAGGAAGTTCCCTGGAGCTGCACAGCTGTGTAATTCCTGTGAATTATGGAGATCTGCTCTTGCTCCACCTCCTTTTTCTGAAGGATGAAATGTCACAGACAAAATTTCTGGAATACCATGTCCAAATTTTCCAAGTTTTTCAGGAGGTTGTAGTTGGGGGTGGCTGCCTTGCCCTGGTTTTCTTGGCTCAAGAAGCTCCTCCTGAGGATCACCATAATGTTTTTTAAAAGGCCTAAACCTCTGGAAACTGAAAATTTATTTAATTATAGATAAACCTTCGGCAGGACTTAGCGAGGAAAAGTTTGAGACGTAACAGTCGAAATTTAGGGGATGTAAATTTGTGCTTCCAGCAGTATTTAGAATGCACTGGAAGGATGCTGAGTTTCTCTTGCATCTCAGGCATGGCAAAGATATGTTTAGTTGGTCACACTTTGAGGCTATGCATGTGGAATTCGATGAATTAGATGTCAATAAAAATGTTTTTTTGTTTCTACTTTTTGTACGCTGGTCATGGGACAATACCGGGTTTTGAATTAAAGCATAAAAATGAATGAAAAACTGTTGTTTTGTGTGGGTTTTCCCACCCCCTCTTTTGTTGCTGTTCACTGTTTTCAAGTTTTTAATTGTAAAAGATGCTGGAGATGAAATTTTTTCTCCTTAGCACTGCTGTCCTATTTTCCCCGTGATATCCCCAGGGGATCTAACATGAGTTTAAGTAAGTCCATTTTTTCTCGACTGACAGAGCAAATGTTCAGATGCTTTAAAATTTAAAGAGCCAAAAGTAGGCATGGGTAAATCAGCTCTGAAGAGGTAGGAAATTCCCATTCGAGCCAAATAGTCATCTTTTGGATTTTTGCTTGCCTAATTCTCCTCGGTTTTGTTTGCTTTTAATTTCCCATGAGGATGTTGCAGTTTGAGAGCTCGCCATTCCCAATATCCTTCACTATGTCTAAAATCTCCGTGTTTCACCAGGCACTTGCAACCAGAAGGGAGAATGATGTGTGAACTTTGCCAGTGAATGCACCTATGTGCACAGGTCCTCTTGCATGAAAATTATTTTCGTGGCCGAATGTTCATTAATATTCATGAGGTAACATTTTTGCTCTGTATATATTAAAGAATATGTCCCCTTTTCAAGGACAGTTTTTATTTGAAAAAGAGCTACCATAGTAAAAAAAAAGTTTGGTAGCCGTTCAAAGCAGTTCAGGAAGTCCAAAAGTGAGTTACTGAAGATATTTATGTGCATTTTCTGTTCTGTGCAGTTGGAAATGGCTTATGTGGAAAAAAATGTAGCGAGGGCCATTGTGCCTATGGGTTGACACCTTCAAGTAGTCTGAAATCCACATTCTTGTGCGGAGTAACTTGAGGTTTGCTCTGAATGGCCGTTATTGATTCAAAGTTCGAGTCCTTTTGAGGATAAAAAGAGTCCAAGATGTTCCGAGGATGACATTTTGCCCCGGTTCTAACTTCGTTGCATCCACCAAGGACTCGGACCGTGGTTCTCCCATCTCCCAGTCCTTCAAGTGTCTGGGCAGAGATCGTAGCTGGGAACGGGTGTGTGAGATCCAGCCCGAGCCGTGACAGCCTGCGGCGCTTTTGGGCTGCCCCTGGAAGCAGGTGCGGGACGGCTGGAAAGATGTGAAGAGCCGGCAGCAGCGGGAGCAGCGGCGGCGCAGTCGGAGCGTGCGGGACCAGCACATCCCTGCCCGCATCTCCAGCCGGGATCGCCCTCAGCTCCACATCCGTGCTCCCCGCGCCCTCCGCACACTTGTGTTGAGCCTGGCGCCTGCCGTTCCTTGGGAAACCGGCGCGTCGGGAGAAGTTTCTGAAGGAGCCGTTCATCCCCAGCATCAGCAGCAGCGGAGCCTCCGGACAGCCGCCCCGCGCCGGGATGCGCGGGATGTTCCCGCCCAGCTGAGCGTGCTCGGGCCGGTCCCGGGGCAGCAGGAGTAAAAAAAAAAATAAACAACGATCAAGAAATGGAGCGTGCGGGGAACGGCGCTGGCTGAGGGGCCGAGCTGGGACAGCCCCCGGCGGCTCTCCGGCCGCGCAGGTACCCCCGGCCCGCGGCGCTGAGGGGGCACGGCCGGGGCGGGGGCGCGGCCCGGGGCGGGAGCGGCCGCTGAGGGCGGGGGGCGGCCCGGGCGGCGAGGCGGGCGCTGCCGGGGCGAGCCGGGGGGCGGCTCCCCGGACCGGCCCCCCTCGGGAAACGCGGCCCCGGCGAGCCCGGGCGAGCCGGAGGAGGAGGAGGCGGCGGCGGTAGCCGGTGCCGGGGGCATCGCGGCGCTGCCCCGGCCGAGAGACCGGCGCTGTGGTCCCCTTGCAGGTGAACCGGGGCGTGAGGGGAGGGGCGGCGGCCGCGGGACCCCTGAAGGGCTCCCCTGAGCTCGGCGGCGGAGTTTCGGAGGCGCATCCCCAGCCCGCGGCTGAGGCGGGAGGTGCGGCTGCTCCTTCCAGGAAAGCGGCACCTCCTGCCCCGGCTGCCAGGTGGGGAGGGGGCGGTGAGAGGGTGAGGAGGGGGGCGGTGAGNGGGCAGGGGGCGTTGAGGTGACAAGGAGGGGGCGGTGAGAGCACAGGCAGGTGGCCGTGAGGTGACAAGGAGGGCGCGGTGAGGGCCGGACGGGCCGGTGCAGGTGAAGCCGGCGCTCAAGGTGGGGCTTGCGGGAAGGCTGAGGGGAGAGCACAAGGGCGAACCGGCTTCTTCTCCCTGGGGGGAGAGGGCAGGAAATAAGCGAGGATGTGAAGAAGGATACATCCTCGCCCAAACGCGGAGCGAGCTCCCCTCACGCTGTTTGTAGGACCGCGAGCGGCAGGGTGAGGTAGGAGAGGAGAATGTGAGTGTGGATAGTGGGAAAGTGCTTCCTAAGGGCTTCCCACAGTAGTAAAAGCAGTGGGAAATCGAATCAGGCCTTGCTCTTTAACACAGGATAAGTCATACAACCTCCCTGCAAGTGACTGAATGCGCTGGTGAATGGATTCTTCTCCTGAAAGTTTTTACATCCTTGCCTTTTTTCTATCTTCCTTTCCTCCTGTGGCCTTGGCTCTGTTTAAATCCTCTCAGAATAACCTGCCTTGTTGAAGGGACTCTCTGTCAGGGGAGGAAAAAAAAAGTCTTTGGAAACAAACGCTATCTTTGTTTAAAGCTATTTGTGGATCAAGGTTGTGACTTAACTGTGGAAGAGAATGGCTCTCCCTTGCTTACATTAAAAACACAGTAACACGTTAGAACAGTCTGAGTCTGGGGAGGTAACTGGGCTGAAATGCAATTCAAGAGTGAGACCTTAATGCAGGTTTTACAGTACCTCAACTCTCTGGTGAATAAATAGGTAATTAGTGGTGGGGCTTTTCTTTTTGTGTGTTATTTGAAGAAATTCTTCAGGGTAGAGGTGATAATTGATAATATTTTTAATCTCTCCCACTTTCTTCCTGAGGCCTGTAGCTATGGTCTTTAAAGTCCTTTTCAACCCAGACCTTTCTGTAATTCTATGATGCACAGGTTTAGATGGTAAGACAGCAAGAACAGGGTGAGGTGTGGATTCACACTTTCCAAGTTCCTGTGTGGTTTAAAAGTTGCAGCTACACTCACTGAGATCTGGAGTAGCTGCTGGTAAATGTTTGGATTTCTTGCTGGATGCCACCACTTGTTCCCAGTCTCAAATTTGATGGTCCACATGATCTTACATCTGTCAGGTATAAGCACTTACATGTATCAGGTATCTGCAATATTTTTGTGCAGGCAGGCACAGAAACTCCAAACTCCAGAGCAGCTTTGGCGTTTCTTGTCTAGCCACAGTGGGTTGGCCTGGAAGGTCAAAAAGTAGCAGCTGAATTCAGGGAGGAAGGCTTGAACTCTGGCCAAAAGAAGCGTTGCTCCTGCACACCTTTCCTCCATGTCCTGCTGTAAACTAGAATCAGGAGCCCATGAAAATCCATCTGAGGGAGGGGTCCTGCAGCTTTAGGAAGTGTCTGTTGGGGGAGGGCTGGGAATTGCTGTGCTCCTTCCCCAGCCCAGCCAGGAGCTCCAAAGAAAGTGAATTATGCAGGAGACTCCCCTGGCTGGATCGAATGTCTGTCTTCAGTTTCATTGGCAGGCTTGAGTTTCACAGCTCCTGAGGTCGGCCTGTTCTGCTGGGGGCTGGAGGAGAGTTCTCAGTCTCACAGAGAACTGCGAGTTTCCAGAGAAGCCCCTCAGAGCCCCAGCCTGACGTAGGTCTCCCCATCAAACTAGTTTTCCATTAATTAAAAAAGTAGGCACCCTAGATAGCGTGAACTCCTCGGTGAGGACAGTGGAGAGAAGTCTTCAGCCTTCCAATCCTTTCCTTTTTGTGACCTTTGCTTGTTCTGTCTGTGTTAGTTATTCACGTCTCTGGCAGACCTGAAACAGCCTTGCTGAGACCTACAGGAGGATCGCTGCTCTATTTTCTAACTTCTCAATCTTGTCCTAATCAAAAATGTAAATATATGCGTGGTGATTTGCATGTCATTAACTTCCAAAAAACAGCCTCATGCTAAAATCAATGTTTTTTGAAACCCAATTTTCCTGCCTGCCTGAGAAGTTACACCTGGAATTCAAAAAACACGAATTCTGAGAACATAAACTGCTTTCAGCACTGCTGTTTACTTTCTGTTTTACTTTTTGTTTTCCACTCCATCCAGGGAGGAACAATAAATTAGAAAAAAAAAATGTCGATAGCGATTTTTCTAATCAGTTTCTTTCTTCAGTCTTCATGCTTCAACAGAAAGTTTCAAAATTAAAAATGAAGAAAGTCGGTTGGTGTGTACTCACTGTACACTCATTTTGCCACCACTGAACTCACCGTGATCATTTATGAACAGAGCTTCTAACGCATTCCAGAAATTCCAGGGAAGTGTGGATGGGAGCTTGCAGATTTCCAGGAATACAGGGAAAGCAGAAGAAAATAGTATCCTTTGGAGCTAGGCTGGATTTTGGTTTCCCTGGCACAGAGCTGTGTAGCTGCCCTGGATTTTGGTTTCCCTGGCACAGAGCTGTGTAGCTGCCCCTGGAATTCGGTTTCCCTGGCACAGAGCTGTGTAGCTGCCCTGGATTTTGGTTTCCCTGGCACAGGGCTGTGTAGCTGCCCCTGGAATTCGGTTTCCCTGGCACAGAGCTGTGTAGCTGCCCCTGGATCTTGGTTTCCCTGGCACAGAGCTGTGTAGCTGCCCTGGATTTTGGTTTCCCTGGCACAGAGCTGTGTAGCTGCCCTGGATTTTGGTTTCCCTGGCACAGAGCTGTGTAGCTGCCCCTGAATTTCGGTTTCCCTGGCACAGAGCTGTGTGTGTGAGCTGAAGGATCCGGCTGGGGGTGTCTGTGTGGAGCAATCAGCGGCCCGGGATGCGGCCCGGGCGCTGTGCCAGCAGTTTAGAGGAGCGTGTTTTCGCCTGCTGTCTGAGATGCTGGGAATGAGAATTCCCGGGCTCTGGCGCGGCCGCGGAGGTGACTGTCACTGCCATCTCGGAGAGGCTGAGCGCCCGTGTTTGACGGGGGAGTCGCTGCGCATTTCAGGATGAGCAGATGAGGTCGAATTCCCGTTAAAAACCCAGGGCCTGGAATGTGCCTTTGCTATGCATGGCTTGCCCAGAACTCGGGGCTTGTTTTAATAGGCTGCCTTCAAGTCAGTGCATCTAGGAGGCAGGACAGGGTTACCCTGGATCAGATGCCAGAGCGTGTAAGGGCTCTCTCCCTCTCTGGAAAAGCTTTGGGAACAGGATTAACAGTGGTGCTGCTGGGTGTGTTACACTCTGGTTACAAACACAAAATCCCTTGGGAGCAAACAGAAAGTGCCACTGCTATTCAGGGTGGCAGCTTCAACGTGTCCCTTCTTTCAGGAAGGAGGGGGGGAAAACAGCATGCAGCAGTTCTGTGGAGACAAATAAAAATAAAAGATCTAAATAGGAAGATAAAAAATGTATGGCAAACTTTGGGTCAGCTGGAAGTTCCGGTGATATTTGGAAAAGCATTTTGGTTTCTGTGCTGGGAGACAAGCAGCTCTCTGATGTGATGCCTGAGATATATTTCACACTTAACACTGCTTCTAATGAATTTTTGTGTTAAAAGCCAAAGGTGTGTGATCTCCCACGTAGAAACCAGGGGTTTTTTTAGAAACCGGTTAGGACACTGCGATGAGAAGAAGCAGGAGAGGGCAGTGCACCCATGCTCACTCCTGAGCATGGATTCTCCTGCTGCAGCATGTGAGGAATGTGCATTGTGCTCAGGACACTGGGAGCACCCAGGAGGATCTTGGTAGCTGTGCATGGTTGAGCAATGGGATGCTTAATGAGGGGGTGCTGAGCTGTGCAGTCAGCGTTGTGCCAGCACCACCTCACAGGCACCAGAGACTCCACAATTCACTGAAATAGGCCAGTGGCTCTGCTCCATCCCCAGGGCCAAAAGGCACAGCTCCCTCCCACGTGCTGAGCTCGCTCCTCTCCAAAACAGAGTGGGACTGACCAGGCTGACAGTGTCCAGAAAGAGAGTGGGGCTGACCAGGCTGGCTGTGTCCAGAAAAAGAGTGGGGCTGACCAGGCTGGCTCCTTCCAAAACAAAGTGGGAGTGACCAGACTCACTGTCAGAAAAGGAGCCTTTAAATTCCTGTATTTGGATTCTAAATATCGCTGGTCTGGGTTTTGGTAGCACCATTACACTTCACCTGGTGCACCAGCTCGTCGCTGCAATTTCAGAAGCACAGTGCACGAGTGCTTTTGTTTAATTAAACTTTACTGACAAAATATCAGCAGTGACAACACGAGAGGATTGTAGTGAAGATGCAGTTGGAAATACACTTCTGGGACTAATCCTGTCAATTACAGAGGAGGTTTACTCTGTCTGAGTAAATTTTGAAAGTTAGAAAAGCAGTTAGTTAAACTCTGAAGCTGTGAAGGCAGCATCTTAAGCTTTAAATTTAAAGTTCAATCACCAGAGTGTAACAGAGAACACATTCAATAGTCCTTAATCTGATGTCTTATCAAGATATTACTCCTTTAATTTGCATTATCACTTCAGTATAAATATTTCAAATCATCCAACCACTCCACTGTAATGAATTTTACCTAGGGATGCGAGAAGAGACTCTGCATCTTGAATAGTTTGAATTCTGCAGATAATACTTTCACATTTCTGTGTCTGGTAGGGAGATCTGTTCCTGGGTCATTTCTCATAGCTGGGGGCAGCAGCTGGAAAGAAGCCCAGCTGGAGTACTGAGGGGAAAATGTAGGGGAGGAAAAGGAAGAAAGAGGTCAGATATTAGAGAAAAAGAGAAGTAGAGAGGGAGAGAAATGACCAAGATTTATTCAAAAACAGGGGAACAGTGTTTGCAGTGGAAAAGGCAATAAATATGAGAAAAAGTCCTTAAAATGCCACTTATTTAATCCTGCTGGTAAAAGAATCTCTGTTTCTGGTGAAAAACTGATGTCTCTGTTTCTCAACCATGTAACAAATATAAAATGCTTTCCCAAATTCAGCTTTACTCCAAATACAACCTTTTGGCTTCCTGCATTTCTGATTGAGCTGCTGCTGTCTTTCTTCATTAAGCTGTAAACGTAACAGTTACTCAATTTTGCCCCTGAAAATCTCTGATGTTGCCTTAGGCATAAAAGATTCTCCCCTTCTTGGAGAACATTTTAAAAGTCTTGTCTCAGAATTTTTTTTACTAAGGAAGCTGGATCTATGACATATCACTGATGGTATCTTTATACACCAGCTCCAACCTTATTTTTTTGTGGGAGAAGGGAATACAGGTGACTGTGTCCCTGATAAGGAACAGCTGTGCTAATTACCCAATTCAGCCTCGCCCCTAATGAGTCACAGCTGTAGCCAATGAAGATGTGTGGTAAAAGGGAGTGGGTTGGCTGGGGAAAGGGGAAATCATGATGGAGGAGGAACCTTGAGGAAGAAGGAATTATGAAGAAGAATCCTGGGGGGAGAGAGAATCTGTGTTGTGAGGTCAGTCTGGGGCTGTAGTCATGGTCTAGCTGGGTAAAATCCTGCAGTCAGAGTCTGCAAACTGATCCCTGCAGTCAGAGTTTAGCAGGGAATAACCAGCAGGCAGAGGCTGCAAGGGAAACCCACAGCAGGAGCTGCTGCAGCCAGGGTCAGGGAAAGGTTGGAGTCAGGATGGCTGAGCTGTGAAGAGGAATAAACCGGGGCCCTTTTCATGCTGTGATAAACAAGAAGTCTGGGATCATTTCTACTCTCTAGCAAGAGGGCTGCTGCAACAATTTTTAACCAAAATCTTCAATGAAACAAGGCATGTAATGAAAGAATTTGAAATAAGACTTTTCTGGCTATGAGGAGAAGCTTTAGTGATGAGAAAAGCCTGAGCACAGGTCCCATGAAACCAATATTTAATGAGAGCTGATGGCAGGAACTGTGATGTGCAGTGGCCTGGTATTGAATTATGTTGGTGTTCCTTGTATATTTTGGAAGCAGCTTTTCCAGGGAAAGAGAGTGATGTGGATAGGGTGTGTCGCTGGGAACCATGCTGAGTTTGGGTTAAAATTGATGTGTCCCAACAGTTTTCCATCTCCCTGCTATTTTCAGATGTTTTACTGTCACACATGGAGGTGTTTTCCAATTGATCACAATCCAGTTCACTGAGTTCCTCCACCACAGAACATTCCCACTTGAGTCTTTCCCACTGCCATGGTGCAGATGGGGAACAATGGGACACCTGCCCCTACTGATCATCTCCTCTCTGAATCTGATAAAAAATGAAATGTGTTAAAACCTGTGCCACTTGGCAGCCTCTGGATTACTCCCAGGGCAAGTCTTTGCAGCTTAGCTATTTCCAGGAAGACTAAATTTTAACCTGGCAGGTGAGTGGCCTGTGGGAATCTTCCAGCAGGACTTTCAGACCTGCTGCTTTGCTCTTGGAGCCTCCCAGAGCATGGCATTGCTGGAGCAAGCTCAGCACTTTGGCTCCTTAATTTAGCCTGGTGTGTGTTGATGTCTGTGGCCATTGCTGCTGGCAGCAGATTCTGCAGCAGCTCTGAAGGGCCCTGGGTGTATGGAAACATCCTGGATTCTGGGATGATCCCAGCATTCTCATAGGACAGGACTGGGTCTAGCACGTTGCTCTGAGTTTTGTTTCTGTGCATTGCTTTAATGATGCTGCTGCCATCAGTGCAGTGGACTGGACAATTTCTGTCTCCTGCAGGAAATGCTGGGATATTTCTGAAGCATGCTACAGCCTGAAAGACATAAAACCAGATCATCCCCATTCCTGCTGCTGCTGACCTACCCTTTGTCCTCTTCTTTGGGTCAGACCTGGCAAAGGTGAAACGTTTCAGGTGGCATGGCAGTTTTTTGGTAGACAGGCTCGTCTCCCTGTCTGCTGCAGGTTCTAAGGATGTGATTCCTATTAGGTCAAGCAGGGTGTGCCAGCTGTGGGTCCCTGAGGGAAGGAATGGAGCTGTTCTTCTTGCCATCATCATCTCTCTGAAATGGGCCTGAGAGCTGCCTGGGGAGTCAGCAGTTCACAGGAATGTAATGCTTTCCCTGCTTCTTTCTTCCAGCCCTGTTCCATCCCCTTGGATCTGCTCTCTCCCTGCTGGAAGGCACCATCCCATCAGGACAGAGGAGCAGGCTCGACCTTGTGGCTACAGAGGTGAGGTCACAGAGGCTTCTCACAGGGGGGAAAAGTCATTTCAGGGTCAGCTCTGCAAACCCCTCCTGGCCTTTCACCCCACAGGACTTGTCCCACACGTGTGGATGCAGGTTTTTCCCAGTTTTCTGCAAGACTGAACTGAGTTCACCATTTTTCATGTGTTATAGAGGGCAAACACGCACCACTTTGCCATCAGCATAGCATTTACCTGATAGCAAAGATCACCTTAAATGAAAATTTGAAAACGTAATCAGGAGCAGCTTAACTTCAGGCAAATTCTGCTTTTTTTCCTCTGACCTTTGCACTTGTACAGTCAGGTTTGAGAGTTGTGTCACTGTGAATGCCACTTTGCCTGTCAGTCAGGGAAACCAAACACGCAGGGTAGAGCCAGGTGAAATTTTTACACCCCAGAACCCAGGGAAAACATTTGAGGAATAAAAGTGTTTATTTTCCCTGCTTGGAGGTCCTCAGCTGGTGTCAGCAGCCCTGCTGAAGCTGGTTATTTATGCCAGTATTCAGACTTCAAAACTGCCAGTGTTAATGCAGAGTGATGCCCTTAAATGCCACATGGAAGAAAACATGTCAAGGTCCCTAAAAGATTCATACCACAGAAAAGCAGCCCAAGGCAGTATTTTGCTTTTTTCTTCTTCCTCTTTTTTTGTGTTCCCTCCCTATGATATCCCAACAACACTGTATTCCCTGTCTTTCTCCTGAGGAGATCAGTATTTCCCACACAGCTGTGTGATGTCAGTGCAGTGCCTGATATCCCATGGAGCTGGATCATGGGGCTCTGTTTCTTTGTTTTCCAGGGGATTGTATTTTTAATCCCAAATGTCTGTATATCACAGTGTTGGGGACTGGTGGCTTTTGCATTTCCACTTCTACAGAGGATGCCATCTTCATTTTTAATGAGTTCCCAAAATAGACACCTTCTTATGTTTCAAAGCACAAAAGGAAAAAAAAAAAGGAGCCTTTTTCAAAGTTCCACTGAAAACTTAAACATTTCCTTGAAATGTTCTCTCCTGTGGTATTCCACCTGTTTGAGATGATTTTTCTCTTTTGTCAACAAAGCTGGGCTAAAACTTTGGGGATTACTCTGAAACTTTCCTCCCACGAGACTTCAGATTGACAAAGAAGGTATAAAACTTCACCAAATTAAGCTCATCACATTATGTGTTGCTCCCTTTTTACCAAAGCTCCATAACTTGCCAAACCAGGTGGGACAAAATACGGTGCAAATTGTGCTGAATGCAGCAGTTTGCCTCTCAGTCACACCTTTGTAGGAGAAAATGGAAATTGAATATTTTTGGTGCTTGTGACTTTTATTCAGAGTGGCAGAATTCAGTGTTGTACAAAACGACACGTGCAGGAGTATATTAATTGAATCGATGTTTATTGATACTAAGAATCTATAATTTTTACCCTAAACTGAAAAGAAGATCTTCAGATATCAGCATTTCCTTACTGGCCAGCTGGAAGTGTGAGATGGTCCTGTGAAGTGTAATCTAAATAAAAACTTTCCATAATCTATGCTCCATGTCGGTGTAATCATTAACCCAAGCCTTGCTCCACAATGTTGTTGCAATTGCTGGGTTTTTTTCTTTCCTAGCCCTCTTAGCACTTGGCTACAGCTGAATTGTTCCTGAAATTGCTGTTCAGTATTTCAGCTTCCCTGCAGTCTGTCAGCCTCTGCTTTGAAAATCATGTTGTCTCTTTTTAAAATTAAAAAACCTGCTCGACCTACATGGCAGTTTTAGCTTTTCAGTTGGAAATCTGGATTTTAATTTTTTTTTTTTGTAAACAGTTTATTCTATTGTATCTCTCAGTAAGTACCTGTCTATGATCAATTTTATTATGGCAAAGAAATAGATATCTAAGTTAGGTTTAGTTTGTTGTACCCACAGCACTGACTTGCTGGAAAAAAAACCCAACCCATCTTTACTGCTGTTTATAAAGTGCAATCAATATGAGTGAAAATTGTTCTGGTTTTTTTTACTATTATTTTTTAAAGTCTCCATTGGATGAGTACCTGATGCTTTAGGAAAGACTTTCCCAATAGGACAGATATGCTGCAATAGCATGAAGGTGGTGGATTGAGTAGGGAACCATTGTCCATTGCTCTCTACATCGTGAGGGATGTAAGCTGGAATCTGTAGCTGAAATTTGGGTTTAAAATTGGGTTCAGAATGGATAAAGGACACTTTTGCACTGCCAGCACAATGGCTGTTGGAAGGCTCTTAGGAATTGGGCTTTGTTTGGGGAGAAGAAATGCATTTTTTTAAAAAAAATTTTCTCTGTGAAATGATGTCTTGATGGATGCCGGGTTTTCAGAGCTTCTGGGAACTCCAAAAATTAACCTCAGTGCGTTATGGGGAACCTTGGTAAGCACTTATTTGAAAATGCTACATCTCAGGTGGGACTTCTACTGATAAGGTTTTGTTCTAATCTGTTCAAAATATTGTTTGCAAATTGAGTGATGGATAATGAGCAGGAATATCCAATTTGCTAATTGTGCTGCTAATAGGCTATTAACACCTGATCCTGTTTGCACTGAGGGATGCTACTTGGTTCAGGTTGCTGCCTGTTGTGTTTAGCAGAATTAATGAGGCTCAGGAGGTGCTCCTGCAGTTTGTCCTCTGAAGGATCTCCCGGTTTGTCTGGGGTTAGCAATGCCATCAGGCTCACTGTGCCAATAATAAAAATATAAGGACATGGCTGGTAGGAGCTGAGGTACTCTGGAGATGCAGCCACTCACACCACAATATTGTCCAGGGCCTGAGTTTCACATATTTATACCATGATTTAATATCTTGGAGTTTTTTTTTATTTCTTCCCTGATACCTCAGTTATTCCTGTGAATGCAGCAAGGAAAACGGACATTTGCACAACACTGTCTTTCTGGGTTGGGAATAATCGACTCCATTTCCAATGCCGTGTGTTTGGAGTTGCTTTTGCCCAATTCACTTCATGTGTCACTTCACGTTAATCAACTTCCTATTCAAATTGCCTTTTCCTTGCCCAGTCATCTCCCTCCTGCTGCTCCCTGTTGTCAGCTTCTCTCCTCCCTTCAGACTTCTTCCAAACCTTGCTGAAAGTTAAGCTGGAAGTTCTCAGACTGTGATGTAAGCTTTGCTGTTTGCTGCAGCTCCACAGACAACTCCTGGTTCCTTCCCTGTAGGAAATAGGACCCAGAGCTGTTCTTTGGAGGAAGAGCACTGGTGGGAATCCCCCAGGATAGCTCAGGATGGTCGGGCTGCTCAGATCTTACTCTGGATTGTTGCCAATAATCCTTTTGCAGCTATTCTGTGCTCCCTGCTGTTCTTTCTTTCTTTCACGTAACCAGGAAAGCAATCTCTGTCACCTGGAGATTAAAGAATTGCCTAATGGAAGCCTTCTGCATCTTCCAGCAAATGAGTGATTTTTGTATTTCACACACACAGATGTGCTCTTTGAAGCTGCAGGGACTTTCTCTCTCTTCTATATATTTTTTTTTTATTTCATGTGGTGCACCTTGTAATTTTGTCTCAGGTCGGGGTGACATGGTGCACATTAGTTTTGCTTTGTTCCTGACAGACACACACCTCGTCTTTTCAGGGTGAGGAAGGGAAGGGCTGTTTCTCTCTGAGGCTGCATTTGAATAAAACCACTCTGTTTCTCGAGGTAATGATCACTCAGAGGCTGCAGCTTCCCCCTGTATATTGAATATTTGAATTCACTTAGCAGGCTGCATGGCCATATATTGCTTAGGGGAATATTAACATTTATTTTTTTCAGCGTGGAAGGTCAGTTCTCCATACAGCAATTTGCATATTTGTGTAGCTGCTCTGTAATAGCTGAGTGTCTTTTTACAGGCGTGTGAGTTCTTCAATACTTTACTTTTGGGGCATAAATTTTCTTAGTGTTATATTAGTTCATAGTTTTTTATGGGGTTAAACGAACAACTTTGTGGATAACAAAGTCACGAGGGCAAGACTGACTAACCTGTACCAGGGAAGGGAACAAACTGAACAGAAGAAACACATGACTAAAGACAGAGTGACCTGTATTTGAAAGCGAGAGGGAAAATGTATGTGGCTTTAATTTTGTTTACACTTTGTGCACTCTAAGCAGTGCCAAGCTCATGTAAATGAAAAAACCTTAAGTTACATGGATGCAATAAGTGGGGGTGCAGTGCTAAATGAACCTCCCTGTGGAAAGAATAGGTGGTGTTCTGTACAGTAGATCCTTACTGGAAAATCCAAATAAATTGGTGCCTGGCAGAGCTCTGCTGCAGTATGTTATGTGGGCAAGGAATTTGTGTGTCTCTATTAGTGAATGAACTTTCACTCTGGTGGTTCAGAGAGTGGACACTGCTCTTCACTTCTCCCCAGAGCCCAAGGCAGCAGAGCTTAAATCCAACACTTTGATTCAGCACCCAGAGCTGGTACAACGAGCATCCTCAGGGCAGGGCTGGCACACTGGTGCCAAGCTCACGTCACAGCCCTGGGGATGTCACAGCAGCAGGGGTGACCCTCTCAGGGGGATGATGTGCTCAGTGAGGGGCAGTTGGCATGACACAGCCTCATCTCACTGGAGTGCCTGCTCCGCTGGGGATGGCTGGAGCCGAGTCTCCTTCGTGTGAAAGGTCAGGAGCTGCCTTCTCGGGGATTTCTTTTCCAGCTGCAGTTCTCCTGCCATGAGCATTTCAGTGTGTTTTCAGCAAAAGTAAATAAGCATTGCGTAATTTGCCTGACTGGCGTGGGTTTTATTGGTCCAGCTTGAGCTCTCCGTTGAGATTCGGGTACATCTGTCAGTTTTTTATTCTCTTTTTCCCCATCCCTTTGTCAGGGATGTATTTCCCTGGGAGCAGTGGCTTCCCTGGGGATGGTGGGTTGTTAAGGAGACTCAAAATTTATACCTGGTTGTTTTAAACCAAAAATCATTATCTTAATGCATTGCTTGCACGTGGCTGTCCAAAATGCTCCTGAATTTCTAAGCTGTGAGAGCCTTTATGTTCTTCCATTTTTTGTGCTTCCAGTTTCCTTGAACCTTGGTTGTTGCTATCTCTGCTCCTGAGGGAAAGAAGAGAATCCTATCTCAATTTAGACTGGATTAGGGGCTTCATGTCCAGATCTTGTTGATCTGGGAGAAGCTGAACAACCTGTATTCTGACAAGAAACCTCCACAACTTTTGCGTGTGGTTTTCCCTTTTTTTAAACTTGTTTTGCTTGTAATTTTCTCCATTAAGAGCCTGTGAACCATCAGCCTAATTAGCCCTGATGAATTTCTTGAGATCACACTGCCGCAGCTCTTAACCTTTGTGGCTTGTTGTGTGCATGGTGGTTTCCTTGCTAGACCTTCACCAAATTTTAGATTAGCACAGATGTTTTCTTTATTGCTGAGATGGCTGTCATGGTATTTTTAGTAATGACAGGAGAGATTGATACACTTGTTTGAAAATTATTCAAAATACTGCCCTTTGAAGTGCAGTATGTTGCACTTCAGCTTGCATTTCTCCTTCGTTTAAATACTGCTGGCGATATAAATTGTTTTTTAACCAAATACCCCCCGAAATTACCAATCCAACCTGAAGGTGATGCCAAGAAACTGAACAGGATGGGGCTGGGTTGGCCTGTGTCCTCCAGTGGAGCTGCAGGCTCCTGAATAATCCATTTGTGGGCAGGTCAGCAGGGCTGTCCTTGCCCAGGTCACTCACCACGCTGGGCTCTCTCCCTTTCATTACTCCACCTTTCATCACTCTCCACTTAGCATAGCTCAGCCAGCAAAGTTCAGAGATTCCCATCTTTCACTAAAATCCCTGTCCTGAAGGGGATGGTGAAGAAGCAGAGGCTGTGGCAGCCCTTGGTGATTTGTGGTTTATAACTGAGGGGAGAGCTCTCCCCTCCCGTTGTCACAACAGTGACAAGTGTTGCCACAATGCAGCAGTGATTGTTTAGATGGGACGTGTAAATAAACCAGAGCCATCTGGACTGCTAAAAACACAACAAACACAGAATTCTGCTACTGGGAGTGAGTTCAGGCTGTGTGTCCCTTTTAGGTAATCAGAATCTGTGGGTTTCATTCACTTCTTGGAAGTATTTTTTCTTTTTGGTCAGCAGCTGGTCACATTTACCAGCCTTGGAAAGTGCTGAAGTCTGAAAAACCACCAGCCTGCCTATTTTGGTGCATACAATCAACAGGTTTTCCTTTGAGCTAAGGCTCAGCATCCAGTTTCAGGGTAGGTAGGAAATGGGGACAAGATTTCCTGTGAATCTGAGTTTCGAAGTTCTCCACCTTCTCACAGAACAAAAGACCAGAAAATGTTCATTGCAAAATTTAGGACTGAATTCATTGAGTTGGACAGAGCTGAGGAGTTACATGAAAAATTATGTCCAAGGTGAGCATCTTCTGGCTCTTTGGAGAGCTTTTATTATTTAGCAGTTATCAGGGATTTTTGCAGTATTTGGGAAATGAAATAATTATGAGCCATGAACTGAGGGCACATTTTTCTTTCATCACTGATTGCTGATAATTTGCAGTAGTCCATACTACTTTAAATATATTGCCATTTTATGCTTAGATAAGCATAGGAAAGAAGGATTTTTCTTTTCATATCTGTAATTTTTTTTAAACCTACTATGATCAGGCAGCCAAAACGCAGGATCTAGAAACTAGACTTATCTGGAATTATATTATTCTTTAAAAGTTGTGGATTTAAGTGCCTTCAATGTGTGGGAGGTTTTGTCTTTAATGTATATGAAATTAGCAGTGCATATTTATATTGTTGAGATTTGGACAGGAATTACATTTTGGTATTTACTTTTTTTCCTGCTAGCATGAATGTGCTGCCATAAGCAGTGAATAATCTGAAGGCTCAAAGCATCTGGCATTTCTGAACATCCTTCTTTGCTGCCACACAATATTACAAGCATTTAGGCCGTCATGTTTAGGCTGCTGAGGAAAAAAAGATTAGGGTAGTGGAGCATAGAAAAAAACACCAAAGAGAGACACAAATATGTGAGTTCATTCCAGCAAGTGTTTGAGCAGCTGTAGACTTCATATTTAGTTCTGAAAAGGTCCATGTGGAATTCTGTTCGGAATTTTAAATGTGTGCCTAAATATGGTGTCTCCTGATAAAGAAATTAACTATTTTTTCACATCCTTGAACAGTTTTCCTGATTCTGTTTGCATTTCCACCCTGTGACCAGGCTTTGTCCGCTCTGGCTTTACATAATGGCAGGATTAGCTGAGAGCAGCCTCCCAAAATCTCAGGTAGCTCTTCCCTTGCTACATTCGTTTTTCAGCTCCTTGCCTCCTCCTCTGCTGAGCTGAATCACATCAGGTTTGGTTATTACATCTCTCCTGGGCAGGATTTCAATCCATCATGGGCTGGAGACACAAGCCTTGGTCTTAGTGCTTCCCTCAGTATTTGAGCTCTCAACTTAACTTGGGGGAAAAAGTGGAGAATTCAGTGTGTGTGTTTGGGGTCTGTTAGTGCTGAAGACATCTGGGAGTCTCTGAGAATTGCTAAACTAATGGACTGCCTGCTGCCTGACAGTGCCTTCAGCTCCCTATAAATTACATGAGTGGTTTTTTTTTTTTTGTTAAAGCAGCAGCCAGGGCTTGCATGCAGCAGAACTGGCCCGCTTTAGCAGGTTTTTAACCAAAATGGGTCGTGTCGAGTGTTTTGTACTCACATGAACTCTGCTGGGATTCGCATCAGGTATAAATTACCTTTGATTTCAGGGGCTGCTGGGAAAACCATGAGCCTGTGTGCCAGTAAAAGGCATTTTTATGACATTTTTATGTACCTGACACCAGAGGAAAGAGGGTGCTGTGACAGTGCTTGTGTTCAGAAAAGTCAGGGTTAAACGAATGAACTGCGTCATTTGAAGTTGTATTAATTTAGGCGCGCTCATCCCGTCACCGAACGCTCCCAAGTGCTCCGTTTTTGAGTGTTTCAGTGTATCCCTTTCCTGTGCCATCCTCATAAATTAACAGGGATGGATGTTGCTCTGTGGCTGTGCAGGCATCTGTGCAGATCAGCTAGCTGGTCAGCTGGGAGCCAGCTCAGAAACAGAACCTGGGAATTCTCTGGCACTGGAAGAGAATTAAGAAGTTAGGCAGAAATATTCCGCTTGAGATTTCCGATAGGGTTGTGTGATCTTTGTTGACTCGCTTGTGCGAGTCAGAAGAAGTGCATGCCTGTAGTTGAATTTATTTTTTGGTTAGCAACTTTTACTTTCCCAGGTGTTCCCCTGGGCCTAGAGAAACACCCCCAAAACAAGATCACCTTCCTGCCTGGAAAATCCCTCAAACTGTGAAAAAAAGGAACGGGAAAAAAACTTGACTTTTTCATCCCGCTTGCTAAAATTCACACAACCCTTGGAACGTTTCCTCATTTTGCCGGGTCTGAGGGAAGGTTTGCCCTGTGTCAGACCTTTAGGGAATTTGTTCCCTCTGGAGCACGGTGGTACAGCGAAGGTTTTCCTCCAGCAGTGGCAGCAGCTGGGCTTGGGGGAGGCTGCATCCCGGCCGATTTGCCGGGGGGGGAAAAGAGCAGGGAGAAGGAGCTGGGGAGAGAGGTCTATAAATACTGCATGACTGCAACTCTGCTGCTCCCTGAACCGAGTTATTGCTGCTACAGTGCACCCTGCAAAAATGTCACACCCCTCCGCTGCTCCGCGCTGAGCCCGCTGGAAATCACCGGTGGCACCGCTGGTTTGGGACTCACCCCGGAGTTTTAGGGATGGATTTGATCAGGGAAAAAGTCTTGTGTGACTCCGTTTTCAGCCTTTCCCTCCCTGCCTTATCCAGCTCCTTCCACTTTTCCGGTGGCTCTGGAATTTACTGCTCGGCTTCAGCCAAAGTTTTTAAAGGATCAGAAATCCCTGGAGATGTTACATTCCTAAAAACGTGTCTAAAATGGGTGGTTAGGTGCAGGAGAGACCCCCCACTGGAGCTCCTGCAGAGGGAAAAGCATCTTGCCTGTCGTGATTGGGGTTTTCCCAGAGGGATGAGCCTGTGCCTGGCCCTGCTCTTGCCCAGCCACACATGGAAAGTGATGTCTGGAAGAGAAAGCTCCTGCAGGAGGAAATGCTGGAGATGTGCAGTAACCGAGGCTTTCACAGCACAGAGATTTATTTAGGGACGCATCGGAGGCACCGAGACAAAGAGGAGCTTCTGCTCCACTGATCCCTGTGCTTGAGGAGAGGGAAAAGCAGGATTTGGGAGGGCGCCTGGTTTTTGTCTGCCACTGGGGGTTAAGGGAATCCTGGTGCAGAAATAGCAGAGAGGGCAGTTGTTCACTCCTCCAGTGACAGTGCTTTTCCCCACTGTGTAACATATCCAGTCTCCCTAAGAAGTCAGGATTGGCACCATTTATTTTTGTTTTCCTATAATTTGCAGTATATAAATCCTCTCATTTAAAGAGCTTTCCCCATCTCTTGGCAAGCCACGGGTTTATAAGTTCATTTCCTTATCCTTAGGGTTAGCTCTGGACAGCACAGTGGAAAAATAAGTCAACCTCCAAAATGCAAAGTGGAATCGCTGCTGGGGAACTTTTGTAAATGGAGGAATGGTTTCCACACAGAACCAGCTTCTGCCATTCCCCTCTCTTCCACAACCAAGTGCAACCTTTTGCTGTGGTCTTACCTTTATTCAGTCTGCCCAAGTTGTAAATCTTTCCTAAAGGCAACAAAACCCGGTCTTGGAAAACGCTGAGCTGATGTGTCAGCATTTGAGAGCAGCCTTGGAAAGTTTTCTCTCTGATATATCCAGTCCCGGGTTACTCTTCCTCTCTCTCTGGATCTATTTAGAAACTGAAACCTGGTGTGTGTAAAAGAGAGAGGTCAAGTGTAGAAGCAGTTTATCCCATCTCAGGTTAAGAAACCTGTTAGGTCAGTTTTTGGGTTTTTTTTGCTTTACTTTCAACCTGCTGACTTCTTTCCTTACATAAATTCTGACTTTTGCCTTGTGAGAAACAGCTGCTGAACTTTTTACCTACCTTTGCTGTAGCCCCAGTGATCATGGAGATCACACTTTTACCTCCCACCCTAAAAATGCAAAAAACCACCAGGCTTAATCTGAAATGCAGCTGACACTGGTACAAAATACAGTAGTTCAGTATGGGAAATGTCCTTCAATAGTTTCTTTTGTTGCTGCTGAAAAAGCAGAATCACACAGGTGCTGCAGGCAGATATGCGAGTGTTTTCCTCCTGCTCAGAACATTTTGGGTAGGAATGTGGTGTTTTTTTTAGTGAAATATGTCAAAGTTTATCTTTAAAATAAAGAATGGGCTTAAATGCACTGGAAGTTTAATATTTTTTGTATTTTCTGATGAAGAACCCTACAGCAGATGTAACACAAAGGAGAGTTAGTCAAACTTGCTGTTGCAATGGAAATACCTGGATTTTCCCTTCCATTTTTATCTGTAAAAAGAGGAAAATACGTAACAGGGAAGAATTTTGTTCAGCATGAGCTTCTAACCATCAGTGAAGGCAATGAAATTTGAATCCAGTCATGCCCGCTTGGGAGCACAGCTGGATATGGATACCTGGATGCATGCTGTGCCCAGAGCTGGACTGGGATGCTCAGCACGTGTTTGCTGATTTGGGGAATCCCTTTGGGGACCTGCAGACAGCAGACCCTAATTTCAGGGTCTCAGGTGGACTTGGGGAGGTAAACCAAGCATTTTTCTGCTGGTACTCGGGCTGTCCAGCAGATGCACATTCCTGGGATGCTCAGAGCTTTGGCAAGGCTTAAATGAAGGGAGATATTTGTGGGAGACAGCAGAGCAGTGCCTTTCACCTTCTGTCACATCTAGCCTGAAATGATGCCTTTCTTGATAAACAGAAGAGCCTATTTTTGTCTCAGTGCTGACTTCATGCTGCCAGAAGCACTCTGGAGTGAGTGAAGCCATGGCAGGCTCTGCCCTTTTGAAGATGTGCATAATATTTATGTTACAGTATGAGGAATACTTTGGAAATTTGCAATTTGTCGTGAAATCCCTCTTTCCTTCTCCTATCAACATCTCCTTTGTGGGGGAAAAAAAAATCTCCTTGAGTGTTCCTGCTTTATGGCATTTAAATAGGATGGCCACTGGGTCACTTAATTTCTTTCTTCAGCTATAAATCTTTGTATCTTTTTGTGTTTTGTTCAGGAATCTGAGATGAAAGAGAACTAGATTCTGATGATCTTCTTGATGGTGTTACTGTCACCTGTGTTGACAGGTAAGTGTGCCAAGCTGGTTCTGGAGAGAAAATGTTTGAGTCATTTGTGTCAGGTGGGCAAAGCTACAGTTACAGCCCAGGACCTCGACTGTGGGTCGTGCTGGATTCTGCAAAGGTGAGTTTTTTCAACAAACAGGTGGTCAAAAATGCTTCCAAAAGCTTCTTGATCTCCAGAAAAGGAAACTGTTCCTCCTTCTGCTTTATGGTGGTGGGTGGGTTACAAAAATGATCTCAGAGCAGAGGAATTTGCAGTTGAACTGCAGCCTGAAGTGAAGATGACTTGGAAGATCTTGTTGACTTTTATCCTCTTCCCCAAAGTACCTGAAATATGAACTAGCAGGTAGACTGAAGTTATCATACTTCTTGTGTTAAATATTATGACCTCTGTTTTTATCTGGGAGCAATTTATCAATGAGGTCCCTGCAAATTTGCAGTTGATGTTAGGACTGGATGAAGAATTTCTTGGGTTTTGTACAGTCAGGTGAGAACTGATGGACTCGAGCCTCTTGTTGATACAGCACAATCACATTTATGTCTTTCACCTTACCTGAATGCTGCATTGTCAGTGTTTCCTATTAATAAAGACTTCTGGTCCCTACTTTTATTATAAATGTCTTTGCTTTTCTCTGATTCTTTCAAAATGCAGTCCAAAAAGTTTTGGCAGCACTCTGGAGATGACTTAGAGCTTCTTGTGCAGAGCAATTTCTTGAAATAACATCAACACTTTCTTGGCTTCTGGTTCAATCCTTACAAAATAAATTGAGAGATGAAACTAAGAAAACTGAAACAAAAAGGGCACTGATTGAAACTTAAGTTTCCTTTGGTGAAGCATGATGCTTCTGTTTGATCTGAAAACTAAAAACCTCATTTTCTCTCTGATAAGAGCAACTGAAGGTGCCTTTTCTTGCACTGGCCCCTGCAGGTATCTGTGTCCATGTGCTTTTATGAACACAGATCAAGGATTAGATTAGGCACCAACAGTGCCTTTGGATGAGCAATGGAAGGAGAATGAAAACACAAAAATTATGTAAAATGTGTCAGATGGATTGCTGCAGAGTGTGTGGTCACATGAAGCAGTGTAATTTGGATCAGTAGTCTGTAAAAATGGAAAAAGGAGAAAGAGATTTTAAAAATGTGTGTGCCTCAAAGCTCAGCCCAACGAATTCCCAGCTTCTCAGGGCATTTAATATTTGACTGTTTGCTTCTGTGGTAGGGCTACTATCAAAGATAAGCACACCAGTCTAAAGAGAGAGGTGCAGGAAGAGGCGTGCAAATTTGGATTTTGTGTGTTGTGTTTGACAGTGTGTTGAGTTGATGGGGAATAACTGTGTTATATTGGCTGAAATGTTTAAATTTGCAGGGACATCTTCCACTATCTCAGGGGTGCTCAAAGCCCTGTCCAACCTGACTTTGGACACTTCCAGGGATCCAGGGGCAGCCTCAGCTTCTCTGGGCACCCTGTGCCAGAGCCTCACCAGCTCCTGAGTAAAGAATTCCTTCCTGAACTAAATCTCCTCTCTTTCAGTTTAAAATCATTCCCCCTTATCCTGTCACTATCTGCCTGTGGAAAAAGTCACTCTCCTTCTTTTATATAAGAAGCAGGTATGAGAATTCAGCTGATGTCCAGAAGTGGTCACTCTCCATGTGTGACTGAAAAACCAAGTGGAGAAATTTGGATTTATTAAGAAGTGTAGAAAACTTTTGAGGTGAGGCAGCTAGTGCTGGTAAGTGTGAAAAAAACCCCAGAAACCCAAAACCAGCTGTGAGGGAACATTAAGCAGACATAAAACCTAACAGCAAATCTCTTTTTTAAAGCTTCTTTTCTTTCAAAGTGTGAAGAAAAAGTATTTCCAGTTTTATGTTAGTGCTGAAAAGGGCTTTTCTCGTGTGGCTCTGCTTTGCCGTTTGAAGGAGCACAGGAGGCAGAGGGAGGGTTTTTGTAAATCTTATTAATGGGTATTCCTGAAAGGTTTGGTTCACATGATGGGTTTAATTGTTGTCTTCCCTGCTCAGCTGCATTCCAGGGAAAGCAGAGCTGCCTGGATGCTGTTCCTCCCCTCTGCCCAGGTGCAGGCACAGGTAGCTCTGGCAGCGTCAGGAAATGAGCTTTGCATCACAACTGAGTGAGGGGTGCCCCTCACAGGGTCACCCCAGCCTCCCCCAGGTTTGTAGAAACCCAGGAGCCCTTCCAAGCACAGCATTCCTGGGCATCACTGCTTGTCATTCCTAGCCATGGTCACACGTGGGTGTCCTTCACAAAGGTTCTGTCAGATCCTCTGGCAGCAGCTGCTCCTCTGGGACATCTGATAAAACCTTTTCCTGAAGACTTTCTCTGTGGCAGAAACTGGTAGTAGTATGCCTGGAGTGCAAGTGATGCTGGCTTTCTTATTAGGATTATTTTCTATCCTGATTCAATCAAGTTGGGTTTTTTTTTTTTGTGAGTGCTTTTATATTCAGTTTGCATATCTTGATTAGACTGTGATAATTTCCATGGCTGGAATCTCCAAAGTGTGCTGTCAAGAAATTATAAATGGTAATGAATTCACTTAATCAGGACTTCCAGGAGCACAATCAACACGAAATCTAGTCAATTAGAAATAAATCTGTTTAAAATATTTCTGGTTCTCCAACAGCCTCATTTGAGTCCTTATGTTACCCGGGACTGAATTAGAGACCTACACAGACGGGTAGAAAATACACTTTGGAAGAAATCACTGTAAAGGAGTATAGATGAATCCAGAAATTTAGGTGGTGCTGAAATTTGTCTGAGCCTCCATTGTAAACTAAGTTGCACGGACACCAGCTGGAGAAAAGTGATGGTAGCAGCTGTGATTTGGTACTCTGCAGGCCACACCTTACACCTTGTGCCCAGTTTTGGACCCACCATAGCCCAGGGAAGATGGGGACAAACTGGAGCAGGTCCTGTGGAGGGCCACCAAGAAGAAGGGAGGTGTGGAGTATCATCCTACAAGGAGAGGGTGAGAAAAGCCTGGAAAAGGACTGGCTTCAGTGAGATTTTCCAGGCAGGCCTGGATAAAAGCATGGGCAACCCAAACTGATCTCAATGCTGGACCTGCTCTGAGCAAGAGGGTGAAATAAAATCCTCCAGAGACCCCTGTGACCCAAATGACTTGGTGGTTCTCTGAGTCTGAGGCACAGCAAAGAATCCAGGTCGTTGTGTTCAGGGAGGCTGGTTTTATTTTGATTCTGCCTTGGGAGAGGGATACTTCAGAAAATCAGCCTTCTTGGTGTATCCAAAGCTGTCTCTAAATTGGAGGTACTGTGAGCAGTTAACCCGGGGTGATTTAGCATGCTATTTATTTTTAATATTAAATTCCAAACTAAACCTGGAATTTAAATAGTAAAAGCTGGAAGAGTTTGAGTCTGTGTTTTCACACAATAACATTCCTTCTATTTTTTGTTTCCTTTCTTTTGCCTAATGGTTACAAACATGGATCTCATTCTGTTTTCTTCTTGCCTGAGAAGCGATATTTTATTTCTCGAGCTGTTTGCTGAAGGTAATAATTAAACCTTGCTAATCAATGAGGAAACTGGCTCTTTTAATTGGTTTAATTGGGTTGATTGCCTAATTTTTGGCTGGCTATAACTTGGTTAAAATGAGTTTCTTAGCTGTAAAATGAATTGAATCAAAACTCTTGAAGGTCAAGAAAATAATTTATTTCTCAGGTATTGTACAGAGTCACAGTGCTGCCTGGGTCAGTTTGGCAGGTCACTTCACTTCTCTAAGCCTGCAGATATTTCCTCCAGTCTGCCACCACCAGCCTTCACTTACAAACCCCTAAAGTATGTCCTTGGTCGTGCCATGAGCACAGGCTGGAGTATCAATTCAAACCCAAGATATGCTTACCTTGGGTTGGAAAATAGCTGGGGAAGATGCAAGTAAAATGTCAGCAGAGTTCCTTTTTCAAAAGTGTCTCTGGGGGAAAAAAAATATATCAGAAGTTTTTCTGCAATTAAGAAAAGCCTGGAGATTCTCTGTCCCCAGGAAAGAGGAATATTTGCTGCAGGCAGACACAGATGGGCAGAGGGATGGTGAGGACAAGGCACGTGGCTGTGCTTGCACTGGAGTTCAGCTAAACCAAGATCTGCTCCCCTGGCCTGCTGCTCCTCCATCCTTTCTGGGTCACCAGTGGTTTGTTGCTTCCCTCCTGGATTAAGGAAAGGAATGGAGTTGGTGTGAAGGGAAAATCTCCCCCTTCAGGCTCTTTGCCGGGGGGCTGGCCCTGAATTGCAGACCTGGAGAGTCTGAGCTCTGTGTCCTCAAATCCCACCTGTGGGCACTTGGTGTCCTCTGCAAACCTCAAGGGGTGTTTGCTGCTGAAATACAAATTAATTAGTTGAAACTAAATGAGAAAAAAAACCCCACCCTGACATACACAAGGAGAAAGGGTAATTGATTTCATTTGTTGTAAAATTTGTAAACAAATTTTATTTCTTGTTTATTTGTATCTTTGCTCTCAAGCATGGATAACTCTTCCTTTTATAAGAAAAACAGAGCATCTATTCGAGAGGACACGCAGTCTTAAGCTGCACCAAGGGAAATATAGGCTGGATATTAGGAAAAGGTTTTTGTATGGAAAGAGTGATAAAGGGCTGGAATGGTCCGCCCAGGGAGGTGGAGGAGTCACCATCCCTGGATGTGTTTAAAAAAAGACTGGATGTGGCACTCAGTGCCAGGGTTTAGTTGAGGTGTCGGGGCTGGGTCGGACTCCATGATCTTGAAGGACTCTTCCAGCCTGGTGATTCTGTGATATTTGAAGCTTTGCTTTTTTTAAACTGGCATCTTATTCCATTGATTAAACTAAAGCAAACAATGAGACTGTTTCTGTCAACACAGCAAATAAAATTCCATAGTGGCCTCCACCAAGGAAAATTCAGGTTAAACTTCATCTTCATAGGAAACTCTAAATGCTGACCTGTGTGCAAGGAGGGGAGGGAATCTGCTTTTTCTACTCTCAGGGCTTGATGTAATCTACATAACAAGACACCAGCAGTGCTTCTCTGTCAACATTTAATTCTGTTTGTATTTGAATTATCAGAAAAAATGTTTTACGGGTAAAGAGAAGAGAGGTTGATAAGCATCAAATGCAAATTAAAAAGCAACAAAGCTGCTTTGTCCATACTGAGGTAAATATGTTCAACAAGCTTTGATTTTTTTTTCAGACTCTTGTTGTAAATCTTTTTAAATTCTCTTATGTCCTTTTCCTTCCAACATATCATAATCTTTTTGATATTTACGTAGCTAAGTGCAAGCAGAGGCTGGGAGCAGAAAGGCTGGAAGATAAAATGCCTTGCCCTACCTGCTTCTGTTTGGTCAGGAAATCTGGTGGGCACCCCAAAATGACCATTTTGTCCATCTCTTTAGGAACAGACAGCGACTGTTAAAAATTGAAGTGGTGAAATACTTCAGCCTTACTTCAAGAACGTGTCATAACTACTCACATTGTAACCTTTTCTTGGTTTGGATATAAGTGGAGGGGAATTTTTTCTTTCAGCCAGTGCATCTGTATTTATTTTGTCATAGGAAACTTCCAGGATGGGGCACCCACAGCTGCTCTGGGTGACCAGTGCCTCCCCACCTTCACAGTAAAGAATTTCTTTGTGATGTTTTATGTAAAAGCTGTCGTGTTATGAAGAAATGCCTTTCTGGATCTGGATTAAACTGGATAAAATTTTCCATGTTTCATGTTGGCCTTTCATACCTTGGCTGTTGTTTTGATCATGAGTTCAATGTTGAGTCCAAGAAGACATCTCAGTTTTTGGGTGAAAGTTGTGTATCTGGGACGATGTGCTTGCTGCATTTCCTAAAACATTTTTTTGTTTTCCAGCCTATTTGAATGAGCTACTTAGCTGCTACTTACTTAGCTTTTTTCTTTTTCTTTTTCTTTTCTTTTTNTATTTAATACTTCAAAGTGATTATTATTTTGCCATAAGCAAATCATAGTTTGAACTGCAAGGAGCATTTAAAGATTGCCTTAGGAGCACCGTTGTCTATCTGTTGGAAAGCAGAAATCCTAATAAATTTGAGAACTGGAGGCCGTGCTAAAAGCAACTGTGGAAATGAACAGAGCCTGGAAGGTCCCTCTGTGAGGCTCATGGGGCTGGGCCTAATTCCTTGTCTGGAAGAAGGACCTTTATTTAAAGGTCAGCCAGAATTGCTCTGGAAACCTTGCAGGGGCTTAAAAGAAGCCACTTAAGAACTTATATTGCCACTGGGAGTTGGCCTTTACTACAAACTTCCCTGTGCTGGTTAACATTTATAAATACTTGCTATGTTTCCCCTATTAATATGTTTAAATATTTTTTTAATCTTTTTTAACCATTCTAAGCGATTTTACTGCTCCACCCTGTGCTAAATCTTTACACCTGGTTCCTCTTCCTGCCAGCAGGTTCTGTTTTCTCGTGTTGAAATCTTATTTCAGGTGTTTTTCGTGTTGAAATTCTGCTTCAGAAATTCAAAAGCTTTTTCTGCATCTGCTTCTCTGCCTGTCTTCCAGCTTTCCTCATTCAGCAGAAGAAGTTGCTTGTCTCGTGTGTTGATTGTGCCCATCCTTCCCCAAAATGTCTCTTTACATCTGCCTGGCTGAACTTCAGCCTTTCCGTGGAGATACCATGACCAGCTGAATAGTTTACAGGGAAAATAGATGCTAAGTAGAAGAGACAGAGAACGAAGGAGAAATTCAGCATCCAAAGCTGCTTGGTAACGAAGGAAACTCAAATAACAACCCTGTACTTGCAGAAACAGGCTGCTTCTGTAGATTTTGTGTGTGTGCAGCAGTGATAATGGTGAAGCACCTATATTTAAAAATGCTGAAATTAAAAAAAAAAAATTTACCTGTTTACAAACCCACTTTAATCATATGATGTTGGCATTTAAGACTCTAAATGCCAAAAGTTAATGGGGCTCAGCCTCTTCTTGGCAAGTCTGTGCAAATATACATGAACAAGAGAACTTGGAAGTAAGTGGCAGGTTTAACAATTTCTTCACACAATTTTCTTCTTTGTTTCCTTAAAAAAAAAAAGATGGGATGAAGCCTCACTCTTGAGTTTTGCAAAACGATTTGACACTTGTGCTGATCATCCAGCAAAGAAATCAAGGGCTGGATAAACCTGCTCTTTAACAGAGCAGTAAAAAATAATTTCCTGATGGTGCTGATGAGAATCAGCATTGACCATTGATTCTGAATATTGATTTCCAATCAGTAATTCGGTTTGGAAGCAAGAGGCGCCACGCTGAGAAACAACAGCTTCAGAGAAAAGTACGGGAGGAATTTTTGCTCGTCGTTCTGGTACTGTAGTATTTGTGTCAGCGCTCATCATCTAAAATATTTATCTGGGTGTTTCAGATAAATATTTTAACAGGATAGTTATTTAACAGAAAGATCAAAAATACATCACCAGGAAGTGAATTTAAGTGAGGGACTTCTGAATGGGGGATAAAGCTGTAACCAGGGGGGTTGATGTCCCTGTCTGGTGGAGCTTGTGAGAACAGGGGAGCTCCAAGTGCCTCGTCTCCTCTGAGGTTTTGCTGTGGATTGTTTAGCACTCCTTGTGCGTGTGCCGGCTTCCCTCTTGTAGATATTTTATTTTAAGTTTTGCATTTGGCTGGCTGAGTTTCGTGCCTGTGGCTTTCAGGCCTGCCCTGGTTGGAGTTGTGGAATTTGGGCGCTGGTGACATTTCTGTCGGGGTTAATCAGATGGCTGTGTTTATGGAGATCTCTTTCCTGCAGCTCGGGCAGACCCGCTCCGTGCTGGCAAGCATTAACGCTGCCTTTGGATGAAGTGGTTCTGCCCTTTTCGAGCCCTGGCAGTTCACTTCTGGCCCTGTGCCACCTTTCTCCTGCTGCTTCTGCAAACATTTGCATAGCGATCCAGTTCAGAGGCGTGATGGATGTTGAAACTGACCTCCCGAACAGAAAAAAAAAGCTGGCATTTGACCTGGATCGGTGCTTTGTTTTGCTTCACTGTCCATGTTAAAGCAGTCTGGGGACAAGGGTGGAGTGGTCTTGGGTGAGGAGGAGGATGGGCTTGCTTTTTGGGAGGCAATGCTGGTCGCCACCAGTTTTAAAGTTGGAGTGCAGAGGGAGCTTGAACCCATCAATTTGCAAATTTCCCTTTGGAGCTGGTCATCGATTCAAATTTTTCCTCTTCGTGGCCTTTTCTGCCCAACCATGGGAAGGTGTGAAATGCATGGCGTGCTGGGACTCAACCCCCCCACCTTCAGCTCTGTCTGAAGTGTGTTTTTATTTTAATATTATTATAATCAGAAAAGAAAATCCTTGATCTTCTCCAGCATTTTAATTTAGTACCTCATCAAGCCGGTTCTTGAGCTGATACGTGTAATCCTGAATAAAGCCACAGAATCCGAGTGTTGGGAGCTCTGGCAGGTTTTACACAGAAATCCCTTTCCTGAGTAGTTTTCCTTCAGAGTTAATTACCAAATACCTCTTCCTGCCAGCGCCTGTTCCTCTCCCAGCACACTTTTCCTCACAGTTCATGGCATTACTCAGCCCGTGGCAATGCCCACTCTGTATCCCAGATACTCCCACAGGTAGGTTTGGAACTGGCCTGGCAGCAGCAGGCTGGAGGGTTTCTCCCTGCAGGCAACAGGGCTGCTATTGTGCAAATGAGTGTTTATATAAAAATACATTGGTCTTATCTTAGCTAGGAGCCAGCGACCCCTGAATTTGAAACTTTGCTCTGAGACCTGCCCTGGGTGGCCTTGGACGAGACATTTGGTGCTTGTGGCTCAGCTGTATTTTAGGGACAAACAAAGGAGGGTTTGGTGCTTTGCGGGGTCAACAAAGATCACACAGAGCCGTAATTAAGCCGGAGCTTTTTCCAACGTGGGTTTTTTGTAGTGGGTTTATCTGATAATACGTGGATGTTAAATGAAGATCCTGTGTCCTCTTTCACATCCAGCTTACAATATCTAAGGCATAAATAAATGTAAACATATATATATATATATATAAAATTCCTTTGGAGTCATGTTTAACAACCTTAAGGCTCCAAAAAAAAAACCAGATTAATCTGTTGCTGCTCTTGATTTTTCCCCTGCTGTGTCTGTTTGCACTGACTGGAGCACACCTTTCACCCTGAGCGTGAACTCTGGGAATTGAATTTTTTTCCTGTTTGATAACCTGTGCACTGTTTAATTCCAGCCTTTTACAATGTCCTTGTAGGTTTTTTTTAAAATTATGTTTCAGAGAAAAAAGGCAGTTTGATGGTCGTGGTTGGGACTGTTCCAAACTCTCCTTAACGGTGCGTTGGCAGAAAATGGCAGAATAAGAAATTCTGGCGGATTTTGTGAAAGCTGTGGGCCGGACAGAGAGGAAAAAAAACCAAATCTAAAAATAACATCTGTGAAGGGAAGGCAGCAGTCTGAGCTCTGCTTCTTTCATCTGGCCTGTTGGTCTGAGAAACATCACCCGGCCACGTCCCTGGAGGCTGGGTGCACATCCTGCTGCTCCCGCCGAGCTAAAGGGCAAGGTGCTGGAGGAGAGAAGTCCAGTGGTAAGGGGAGCACAAAACCATCCTTCCACTCTCTCATCTTCCTGCTTTTTTTGTGGCCTTCCTGTGTCCAAAGGGGTGTTTAACCAGCTGCAGCTCAAGCTTGATTTGCTTAGGGGATGTGAAGAGGCCAGGGCAGGACAGTGCCTGGAGCTGGGACACTCTCAGTGCCCAGGAGTTGAGGAATGTGGACAGAGGACATGAGGTGGAACAAACCCTGTTGGCATGACACTTTTCATTGTGTGTTTATTGCCAAGGTGATAATGACATCTGTTTTTATTCGTTTGCAGAGAATCTTGTCAGCACCTAGCACTTCTCTACACCAAAAGCAGCCACAGCCAAAACACGACCAGTTTAACTGTAGGAATCCTGAGTTCTGTTGGGTTTTTGGTTT
>VZDJ01000044.1:220885-269024 GCA_008694505.1 Cyanoderma ruficeps
TTTTTTTTTTTTTTTTCCTAAGAAAAGGGAAAAAAAACATCCCAGACAACCATGATAAACCAAATCTATGTTTCAGCTGTACTGAACCAATGAATTGCCAGCTGGAACCTGGGATGCAATATCTTCATGGGTTATACAAGTATTAATTAGTAAGCCAGGCAATCTGCCTTTTTTTTTCCTTGATGTATTAAGTTTGGTTGTGGAAAAATTTTTTGGAATATCCTTGGGACAAAAGTGAAATGGTTCCTAAAAGATAACACTTTCCCTGTGAGAGCAGTGATAACCAGTGGCTATGGTTAACAAATGGTGGGATCTTCCATCTCCACACAACTTGAGCCAAATGGACAGTTTCTCCAGTATTCAAATAGTCTTGTTTCAAAAAATGGTGTTTAAATGATCTGTTTCTCCACAGAGTTCCATTATCCTTTCCATGCTTACTTGGGCATTATTTTCCAGAAGATGAAGTGTCTTGTGCCTTGTTGATGAGTCTCCAAGGAGTTCTTTGTCCCCCTATTTATTAAACTGAAAGGCTTGATTCCTGGGAGATAGTTTTTCAGCTGGAGATTTCTCTTTTTTTTTGAATTCTAGAATGAGATATTCCTGGGTAGTTTTTGTGTGAAAATCTACTTGCCAAAACTGGGGAAAGTTCTTCCTCCTAGCTCAACTCTTTATTTTGCTGCTGTACAACTGCAGTTTACTGCTTTCTGTCAAATCCACTGCCCCGGAGTGTGTTGCACTCTCAGATGGCTTTGGGGACAGACAAACCATGTGATAGTTGGTCTTTATGTCTTTACTCACTGGCCTGTACCTCTCATGCCCTTAAATTCTGTGTATTGCCCTGCTGTATTTTGGTTTCACATGTTTTAGCAGTGGCAGATAAACAGAGGAGCCACAGAAATGTTTGTGCTTTTTTATTGACTTAAGGTGCTTTGGAGAGCAGCATTAATCTACAGTTCAGTGAAGCAGCAAAAAAAAAAAAAAATAAAAAATGAAATGCTCCCTGCAGAGTTTTCCTTTGTAAATAGAGCCTTGCATTAAGCTGCTGTGAACTGGCTTGCTTTCAGATTTCTGGATGCACTGGTTTTGTCTTCATTAGTAATTATAGCTGAGGGTAACAGCACTGGAATTATCCTTCATCAGGAACAACAATAAGGCTTGATGATGTTGGGATGTGATGTGGTGATGGGATGTGATGTGGGAGTGCTTGTTCTTGACCTGCAGCCTCAGGCCTGACTCATCCCTGCCTGGCCAACCCATGGGCACCTTAAAATAGGAAATGGCAGTGGGAGCCTTTGCTCCCTGCTCTGGAGTCACTGCTGGGACAGTGCAGTGAAGAGGGAACAACCTCAACTAAATTGCCTTGAAGTAAAGTGTTAGACACAGTGGTAAAAAAATGTTCTTTTGTTCCTTGCTGTTGTTGACTTTATTTATTTGGGCTGATCTGGCTGAGGGATCAGTACAGAAAATCTGTGTCTGGGTACCTCATACACTCACCTGGTTTATGAGTAGTGACCTTGGTTACTTCACCCTTCTGTGCTTCACTTGTACTTTACTGTCTCTTTTTAAATGTGAGCTGACAGTGGAATTGCTTGTTTGGTTCTTCATTTACTTATTTGCTTTATTTTATTTTTCTTTTAACTGAATTTATCTTATGTTAAAAAGCAGAGGAATTGTCTTGGAAGATTACTCGCAGGAGAAAAAGAAAAATAATAATACATTTTTCTGGCCTCCTGAATCTTAAAAATTATATGATGTCCAAGCACTGCAGAGTTTATTGTTGGTCTTTTCAGTTTTTTCCACTGTAAATGTTTTCCTCCATTTTTCCATGGAGTAACAATTTTCATGTTCTGGAGCAGCTTTGAGTTTGTGGGACAAAAAAAAATTCTTTTGCTCTTGTGGAAGGGAAAATGTTGTGCTGTTCTTAGTGTGAGATCCCTGATTACAAATGTCTTTACTCTGGAATAAACATGACTTTTATTTTAGCCCAAGCTATGTCACGGATTATAAATGCTTCCAAACTCTCAGTGTGCATTATGGATGGATTTGGGTGGTGTTGGTTTAAAATGATGTTGTGTGAGCCACAAACCACAGAGCAGCATCTGTGTCTGTCTGGCTCCCTGTAGGATTTCATTTTTTTGGTTGGCTCCACTATTTGGGAATAGTGACTTTTATGAAAGCCTCACCTGTGCAGATTCTTGATGCACAGGATGATGTTAGTTTAGCATTTACATTAATTCCCTGAAATGTGTTTCCACTGGGAGCAGGAGGCTTCAAAGCCAGGCCTAGCTCTTAGTACAGTTTACAGCAGTGCTGGTTAGCACAGGACTGGGTTATTACGCTGTTTTTTTTCTGGATCCTTTGGGAGGTTGGGTGTGCCTGGGAAGGACAGTCTTCTTTTTCATGACTCTCTTTTCCTTCTCCTGCCTTTCCTCTTCTCTAGTAAATTGGTAGCTAGATTTATTTCCTTTACACTCTGCCTACCCACATAATTGACAGAAAGAAATAAAAGGAGGATAAACCATAAAACTTCCTTGTTAAATGCATGTTATTTCCAAAAAGAAAAGAATCTGTAGCTGATTCATTTTGAAGACTCGAACTGTAACTCACTTTTTTCTTTTTCTCCTTTGTATTGGCAGGATAAAGAACTTTACCATGCCTCGTAGCCCTACATCAAGTGAAGATGAAATGGCACAAAGCTTCTCTGACTATTCTGTTGAGTCTGAATCAGACAGCTCCAAAGAGGAAACTATTTATGACACAATCAGAGCAACTGCAGAAAAGCCAAGCAGCAGAATGGAAGACAGTTTAGTGATTCGAGTTATCATTCCTGACCTGCAGCAAACGGTAAGGCAGAGTGCACTGCAATTAAACAAAGTGAAATTAATGATCAGCTCTGCTGGCTTCAGCCTGCAGTACATCTGTTCCCTTTTCTTACTTTCTTTGTGGACATATCACAGGCAAAATTCATGTTTTATTTTAATGTCTGTGCTTTGTACCCCAGTGGTTTATCTGACTGGTTGCCTCAACTAAAGGCACCATCCCTTCCAAGAGAGTGGAATTAGTGTGTTAGCCTGATGAAAGCCATGCTCATAAAGCAAAATACCCCCCTGATCTGCATGCAAGAGATTTGGGGTAAAAGAAAGAGACTTAGGAATCCATAACCTCATCAGAAGATGAAGATTGAATCAAAAAATCATGTGTTACCTCCATGGAGGCCTCATATATATATATATATGTATATGTATATATATGTANTTATGTATTTATAAATTAAAAAATATACACCTTTTAATATATATATATGTGGCTTCTCTAGCTCCTCTTCTTGTGAGACAATTTGTGATTGACACTAGACTGGGGTCCTGCAAGATGTCATCAAATTCTCTCTCTTTACTGCATTTGTTGTCTTTCTCTGTCACCCTGCCACACAAAAGGCATCTTTTAGAGAGTTGGTGGCTTTTAGAGTGTAAAGATGAGGAAAGAGAAGCACAAATAAACCTTTCCTTCCTCCTTTGCTGCTGTGCCTTTACTACAGGGTGTTGTTTTGGAAGCTTTCAGCCAGAGAAACCAACACAAGTGCTGTGATAGGAATAACAGTGCCATGCTGGAAAAGGTCTTGGGAGGGACTGATTCCATCTAGGACCACAATTTGTCCGGGTTTATTATTAATTATCTGAATTACCCAGGGTGTCCTTGAATGCTGCTCTCAGGATTTTCATTGGTGGCACCAGCCTTTTGAAATTTCCCAGCTGATTATAAAAACACATCCCTTTTGTGGATGTGAGCCACGTGCATCATTCTGTGCTGACGTGGAAGAGCTACATCATGCCCAGCTGCCACTGAAGATCTGTCTCAGATGAAACTCTTTCTTTCTTCTTAATTAAGTTCATTTTTAGAGTGATAGAGAGATGGGCTGGCTGCAGCCTGACAGGGGAGAGCTGTTTTGACAGTGTGCCCTCAGGTGTGGTGGTTCTGGAGCTCTTTTTGTGATGATCTGACCAGCTTGTTCTCTCTGTGACCCTGTCAATGAACAGATCCATGGAAATGGAATGCAAATACCAGCTTTTCTTGCTACGTTTACTCTGCTGTTAAAACCACAGGGGCAGTAGCTTCCTGAAGCCCTCTTATTTAATTATTCTGTTTTTTAGATCAATAATAAGTTACTTATTGACATTATGGAGACAATTTTTTAAACTAATTTTATCGTTTATTTGTTTTTATTGCTTTATTTTTGTGTTATTTTTTCCTTTTCAATAAACTCTACACGAAAAGTAACTGAATTGTTTTAAGCAGTTCTAAGGCAGCTGATGTATTCCTTATTAAATTTATCAGCCCACCAATTTGTGCAGGAAAGTGAAATCTGGGTTCAGGTTAGCAAACAGGAATATTGGGGGATTAAATTTAGTGGAGCAAAGTGTGGAGAAGATCAGAGTTTGAGCTGTTGTACAGCTACAAGCCACAGCAAACATAGGTCCCATTTCCTGTATAATTATAATTAATTTAACATATGAGGTGTTTAAAATTAGTCTGTTTAATCAAAGAAGCACGAAATAACATAATTTAGTTTTATGCTTTTTTTTTGGTTTTTAGGGAGTATGATCAAGACTATATCTCTTCTAAGGAAGATGAGTTTAGGGGTTTAGATAAAATTCAGCCCACTGGGAAGCTTTAAAGCTTTAGCCAAAGTCCCAAAGATTAAAGTTTACTCATCTGCAGTGGCTGTGGTACAAACTGCCTTGGTTTCACTGCAGGTATGAGATAAGCACCAAGCACCACGAGCAGGATGTGCTGCCACGGAAAACTTTATAAATTGCCACTTATTGTGGGAAATCTGTCTTGTTGCTCTTTTATTCTCATTTGAAACTTGGTAGACAATGTGAACCTTGACACGGTTCATACAGAGCCCTTAAAAACAATTGCCTTTCAGTTCTCATATCAATTATTTCTTTGTCTCCTTCTCAGTTCAGGTGACAAGCCAATTTACTGAGACACTGCTTGGTATAAATGGTCGTTTCTCATTGACCTGTGTTCAGTGCGTGTCATCCTTCCCACAGGAGAGTGGGGCATATTTAAATGAGCTACTGAAAGATTTCCTGAGCTCACTGAAATTCCTGAGGGAATGGAGAGAGCATGGAAAGCCCACCACAGTCACAAGGAGAGTGGGTAAAAAGCTGTATTATCTGGCATATATTATTTGGTCTGAATCCAGGCCCAGTCATCTTGTATCCATTTCCTTTTCCAACCCATGTAGGAACAAATCCCAAGTGATGCTGCCTATTAAGTGAGATCAGTCTGGCTCTTCAGGAGCTGTTGTCAAGAAAATCTCCTTCAGCTTGATTTTCTGACATGGATGGTGTTTTGTGCTTAGAATTGCTCTTTGCCACAGACACTGAGAACAGTTCTGTCAGCCAGTTGTTTTAAGGAATGTTTTCATAATTTTGTCATCAACACATGGTGCTTGTTCCACTCTTTCGTTTTACCCTGTTCTTGTGGGCTCCCTCTGGGTTATGTTTAAAGTCAAAATGCTCATTGTTATTAAATTCTGAGGCTGAGGTGGGTTTGGGGCTACTGGAGACTTCTCTGAGACTCTTTCTGCCCATCTGTTTTGCTGTTCCACTGCAATAATGAGCATTTACTGATTCCTCCCTCCCCTGGTTTTTGGAGTTGTTAAAATGATATTGGGCTTCCCATGCAAAGTTTTGTTTGGTGAGTGGCAGTTTGGTATAGCAGCAGCTTAAGCAGGAACCACTTTTTGGTGTTCCCTTTCTGCATCGCTTTTTTTCACTTTTGTACCTTTCTTCACTTTTTTATTATTTGTTGGTTTTTAGGATTAAGAATCTTTTGCTTCTCAGATAAAGCACTTTGTTTACTTTGTTCAATTTTTGCCTTAAAAAAGTTGGAACCCAGTTGTCACAACTGCAGCTCGAGTCCCATTTTTCCTCGGGATGCCTCCATTTCCACTTGTTTCCAGTCTGTGCTGCCTCACAGATACTCCAGAGCTTTTTTTTTGCAACTTTTCCCAAGTATTTTCTGTATCCTATTTTGTGCCTGATTGTTCCTTGCTGCTCTCTATTTGTTCTTGTTTTATCTTCGGTTTGAAAAGAGAAGTATTGTGCTGCTTGTGTCTGTTCACATGCCCTTGATCTGGGCAGGTGATCTGCTGTCAGCCTGGCCAGACTGGTTTTTCTGGGCTGTCCCCTCATGGGTTCTGTGTTTCCTGATGCAGGAGAGCAGGGTTTCAGCAGAGAATCAAGCTGAACTCAGCACAAACCAAAACGAGGGACTTGCTCCCTTTTCTTTCCGTGATGCCAAGCTCTCTCTCATTTGTGTTTCCCACTTTTTGGCTGTTGCATCTTTAATACCAACGTCTCCCATTGAAAGGAATAAATAACTCATATTTTGATTTCCTGGCAATCATCTTTTTTTGGAGGCAGCTCTACAAACCATTTTGTCACTTCCCTCAGTCACAGCACAGTTTGAGTGATTGACAGCCGAGCAGAAAGATGTTTGCTGATCGATTTTAGGCAGATAAATATTATCCCTCAGACAATCTGTATCGTGAGCATTATTGCTACTGAATTAATATCCTCCCTTCAGCTGAGGGGAGCTGTGTTTTCCCTGGATTCCCATCCTGCCCTTCACTCAGTGACTTGCTCTCACCAGCACGCAGGGATGCAAGATCATAATTGACCGTGTCCCTGTGATCCAAGGAGCTTTCACATCCCAAACACAGTCCTTGCATCTCAGCAGCCAGTGCTGACGTGCTGTCTTGCTGCTACACTTGCATTTTCAGGGGCCTGGTGTGGTTTTGACAGTGACTTTGAGCCACTCAGGGCTTTCTTTTTTTGGGTTCTTTGTGGGTTTTTTTACAGTGAACGTATCTGCCAGTGCAAAACATCTTTATTTCACGTGTCTCTATAGTTCCTTGTCACTAAACCATCCCTATTCTTTCATTTTTTTCCTTGTCACAGAAGATTAGAAAAAGCTGTCCATTTTTTTTTTTTTTTGACTCTGCTGCTGCCTCCTTTCCTTTCCTTGTGGTCAGCAGGCCCTGTGTGCCTAATGAATTGTTCCTTATTTCATAACTGGAGCAGCCTGTGTGCGGGTCCTACTGTGATGCAGCTGATGTCCCTCAGGGTGCAGAGTGTGGCAGTGAGTGATGCCTTGTCTGCAGGACAGAGGGGGTGGCTGTGGTGCTCCCTGCCTGCAGGGCTGCCAGGAGGATGCAGCAGCAGCACCGTGGAGTTGTTCCAGGGACAGGCTGATGGAAAATGCGCCTTATGCAGCATCTGAGTGCTCCTTTTTATCCTCTTGGTCAGCACCTGCCTCTGAGAGGGTGGTAAGAGCTCCACTTCTGTCCTGCCTGGCTTCATGGAAAGCAGAAATAATCACCATTCTCACTAGTTTCACTTTTCTCAGTCTGAAACATTTTGGTAGCAAAAATTTCTCCAGTTGTCGATCTACTTTTTTACATAACTGGTCTTATTTCATTCTGAATTGCTAATGGGATCAGCTTTTTTTACAATAAGCCCCCTTTTGTTTCTTATGAATCACTAGAAGAGCTGGGGCTCTCACTGAATTAGTTTGTGAAATATTTGCCTGCCGTCAAGAGCAGAGAACACAAGAACAGACTGAACAAAATTGAACATGTTGGATTCTCCAGGTACATTAAAAACCAGCAGACTTAATTACACTGTGATAAGAAGTAACTGCTTTGTATTTTTAAAATCAAAACAGTGTCGTACAAGTCCAAAATTAGTTTGTTCCATGTAAGGAAGACATTCCTGGGCGAAAGAACATACATGTAATTTCAAAATTATCTCCCCATTTGAATAACACTCACTGTAATCTTGCAGGATGTGTGGATAATGTTAGAAGTTGAGCTCATTACACACCTTGTAACTGACAGCTTTGCTGGAAAGTGCTGATGTTCGAGTCTGAATCTTGTATTGAAATTTGAATTCATGAAGGAGTCCTGGGGCAAGTGAGGTTCAGAAGGAACACAGGGATTTCAAACAGGTTGGCCTTGCTGCTGAGTCAATACTGTAACTACTGCAATGTTTGGGAAGGAAAACACTTGTTATAATCTACTCTCTGTCCCTCTCTCCTTCCCTTCAACATATAAAACCCCCCCAAAATTTTCACAAAACATCTGGAAATATAAAATGAGGGAAACGAAAGCTGCTTCCTAGCCAGCCTTACTTGTGACAAAATCCAACATCTTGTTTTATATTGAAGACTGTAAAGGATTAAAGCAGAAACAGCGTCGTGTGTTCAGGATGCACATCAGAGGCACTAAATTACTTTCTAGGCATTGCCATCTGCTGGTACCTTGGAACCAGCGACTGCAGCGTGGGCAAAATCCCTAAACTCCTCAAGTCCCTGAATTCCAGCTTGCTGAGAAGCAGAGAACAGGAAAAATTTTGTCCAGGTTTTCAAGTCTTTTGCTTCTCATTGTATCATTCCTCCCATTAACTTACCTTCAGATAAAGGTAGGTAAAAGAGAAGTAGAATTCCTGCCTGAATACCCTTTTTTTTTGGTTAATTCCTTGTGGATCTAAGTGATTTTAGGACTGTCAAGGATCAAGTGGATAGCTGAACACCCCGTAACATCCCTTTTGAACAGGTTTTTCATGAAGGTGCTCCCTCTCACAGAGGAAGGGTGTGTGTGTTCCCTGATGTTTGTGGAAGGACTTGAAACGTGTTTTCACAGTACTTGTGCATCAGGTATTATCAATACACATCTCAAATAGAATTCTTGTCGAGCAATGCTTTGTTGTGGAATTTGTATATTTATTGTGTATTTTCCTAATTACTCATGACATTTGTAAATTTTAGAACGTAAGATGCTGTTTAAATGTGGTGGGGTTTTTTTGGTTTTTTTTTTCACTAATGGGGTTCCTTAAAATAATTTCTCTTTGCAGAAGTGCATTCGATTTAACCCAGAAGCTTCAGTGTGGGTTGCAAAGCAGCGGATTTTGTGCACTTTGAACCAGAGTTTGAAAGATGTCCTGAATTATGGATTGTTCCAGCCTGCAAGCAATGGGAGGGATGGGAAGTTTTTGGATGAGGAGCGACTTCTGAGGGAATACCCACAGCCAGTCAATAAAGGAGTTCCTTCACTCGAGGTATTTTTAGATCTAACATCTGAAGCCTTTCCATTCTGATACAAACTGTGCAGAAAGCTGTGCTGGAGGCATCTCCGTGCACCTGAATTGCACCTGGGAGATGCTTATCAGCAAGTCTGAGCTTGAACCCTTGCTCACAGCAGTGCTGCCAATCCCTGCGGGTGGAGCTGGTCCATCCCCAAAAAGTTGCAAAGAGTCAGCCCTTCTGGGACAGCAGATTTTGGAGTTTTCCTTTGCTGAGGACACAGGGACGTGTATCTTATTCAGTGCTTTAATAAGGAAATTTAAGGTTCTAGGTGAAGCTGTTGGAGCTGTGATTAGGTTTGCAGTGGTGTAGCAGTTGCTGGATAACAAGCCTTTGCTTTCACCCAAAGAGAACTTTCTCTCTCAGTGAGAGAGAAACTCTGTCTCTCTCTCTTTTTTAACCCCCATCTGGTTCCCTCTGTCTGTGCCATCCTTCAGAGTGCACAGGTTGCCTCTGTCTGTCTCCTGGGAAAGGAACAAGGGAGGAGAGGGTGTGGCTGGGATTTCCCCTTCTCTGTCGCTCCTGCAGAGGCTCTGCAGTTGAAGATAAGCTGAGCAGAACTTCCGTGGCACTGGACAAGCTTGGAGCAGAGCCAGATCACGCAATATAGCAGCAAACTGGGGCGTGAAACTGGCTTTTAATTAATTTTGATATTGCCTGTACGGTGGCAGATCAACCATTAATAATGTGCAGTTAATAGGCTTACTCCACTATAACACAAATCCAAGAGAAAAGAGCCAGGGTCCTGAGAAGGCTTCAGGTCTTCCCTTTTCTAGGAGCTGATTTCAGAGTTCCAGTCGCTGATGACCACATTGCAGCAGTAAGCAAATCAAACAGCCACTTCATTTTGTTTCTGTCGTTTTTCATGAGTGTTGAGTGCAGCAATTGAGGTGTTAAAAGCGACCTCTTGGAAAGCTGGTGTTAAAGGCTCCTTCAGTCCAACAGACAGGCTGCATTCCTGGAATTCTGCACGGGGCAATGAGAGAATGGTAAATTATAGCTATGGAAACCCCCATGACTTTTGCTACAGATTTTGCTACTGCACCCAAGCTGCTCAGGATAAAATGTGACTGAGTTTGAGCCGAAAAGAGAGGCAATCCTCAGAACTTCATTCACAAACCCAAGGCCGTTCAACATCAGGAGAACTATTCCCATGTGCAAGTTCCTCTTACTTTGACTAAGGGATTTTTTTTGTTTTCATATTTCAGAAAAGCTAAGCTGCAATTTTGAAATGGATATATATTTTTTTTAATTTAACATGCCTTCCCAGCTCTTTCTGCCTGAGACTATAAATGAAAGTGCACAGAAATCCTTGGGGAAAAAGCTCTGTTCAGTGTAATTCTTTCTTATTTCTGTAGATTCTAGAGCCTGATCTCATTTCCCACACACCTCCACTGATCTCAGTGTATTTGTACATTTGTAAATTTTTAGAATTTTGCCTAAATCTGCCATCACCGTGGATGATACTTCCTGGTAAGGTCAGAAAACGGTATTATGACTTTTAAGTTTTAAAATTTCTTCTTCTTTTCCTCCCTCAGTTTCGCTACAAGAAAAGAGTGTACAGACAGTTCAACCTGGATGAAAAGCAGCTGGCCAAGCTCCACACCAAGGTATCCAATTTCCTGCAGGAGTTAGCAATTACCTGCAGTGGGTGTTGGCATCAGTTGGCAGAATGCTTCGTTTTTAGACAAAATTTTGGTTTTGAAATCAGAGGGTGATTCATTTTCCACTCGTTGTTTCAGGCCAATTTGAAAAAATTTATGGATCACGTCCACCATCTCTCTGTGGAAAAAATGACCAAGATGTTGGACCGAGGACTGGACCCGAACTATCATGACTTGGAAAGTGGAGGTCAGAACAACAAAACTAAGCAGCATAAAGGGGTACCTTGAGTTAGTTAAACTTAAATTGATTAGCAGGGTCAATCTCACACATTCCTTCCCGACTCTGAGTCACTGGAATCTGTAGGGCTTTGCTGTCCAAAGGACATAATTGATAATTTTATGCTTTTCTTTCGACAGTAGTTTTAACATTATTTTATGAAGTAACTTTTTTTTTTAAATTTTACTCACCTTTTTCCAAGTGCATCCTGTTCTCTTCCTTAGAAACACCCCTGACTTTGGCAGCTCAGCTTGACAATACGGTAGAAGTGATAAAAGCCCTGAAAAACGGAGGAGCACATTTAGACTTCAGAGCCAAGGATGGAATGACAGCTCTGCACAAAGCAGCTAGAGCCAAGAACCAAGTAGCCCTCAAGGTAAACACTTTCCGGAGTAAATTATGTGCTATCTTTTTTTTTTTTGAATGCATAAAGGAGACTGTTTTTCAGTTAATTACTGTATTGTCCTCCATAGATCCTTTGAGATGTGCTTGTTGTGGTGCTTTCTTGTGGTTTTCAGATCTTAGCATTTGCTTTCAATAAAGAGCCTTTTAATTTCTGATTTATCTTTTCCTGGTTGGAAGAAAAGTGGTGAAATTTAAGCTTATTCATTGACAATGTTGGAGGAAATAGGAATTATTGTCACTTGCCTCTTCGAAAGCAGCTTCCAGTGGCATGGATTGCACATCGTGCCTTAACACAGTGTCTTCTGTTTTCTTTTGTGTTTCAACAGGTGTTCTTAAATCACACTGATGGTCTAGATTAGGTCTTAGGTTTATGGCTTTTGCTGATTCCCTTTTGACAGACACTCAAATTGCACGACGTTTTGGATAAAGCACCTTGGAACTGAAGAGGTGAATGTGTTGCAAAGGTGATGCAGCATTTTCAGAGCTGACATTTCTGAACCTAGTGAGAGGATGGAAATTGGACATTGCCACTCCTTTCTGTGCCATCCCTGTAGATTCCTTTAGATCTTAATTCTTCCAAGGTCGTTTATTCCTTAACTCAGTCTGTACTGTGGCCCACTCTTACCCGCTGGTAAATGGGTGAGGGGAAAAAAAAAGTTATGTCAAATATTAACCTTATTCATACTTTTCCAGGTATTTTATCAGGTAAAGACCCTTTCTAGGTGGAAGTCTCTCCCAAATCTGTTTTTCACAGTCTGTGATTGCTTTCAGACCCTTTTAGAGCTGGGAGCATCTCCCAACTACAAGGACAGCTGTGGCCTGACCCCGCTGTACCACACGGCCGTGGTGGGAGGAGATCCTTTCTGCTGTGAGCTCCTACTCCATGAACATGCTACAGTCAGCTGCAAGGATGAAAATGGATGGCAAGAAATCCATCAGGTAGGAAAGATTTGCTTTTTGTTGGACTTGCATGAGGAAACGTGCCATGGTTGTTCTTGGGTTAAGCACTATTTTGAAGTCTCTGCGCATTCAAGTAGGAAATTTCTGCCTTTTTCTATCTGCTCTTCCTACTTATTTTAATTTATTCACCTGGCATTTTGCTGTAGTGACTTAGAGGTAGAAAATTGTTCCAGTGGCGTTCTGTAACTTTGGAATCCTCTGGTTACTCTGGATTTTTGCTGCAAAAATTGCACTGGTCACGTTTATGTTGTGAACTCTTGGAAGTTTAGATTCCTGTTTGTGGCACTTCAGTGGGAAAATGTAGCTCATTCTTTTGGTTAGATGTCAGCATCAGTGTCTTTGGTAATGCTCTTTGTGTGTTTGTCAGGGTGCTTTCCCTTAGTCTCTGCTGAATTTCACAGGAAGATTTGGGTTCAGGATCCTGCTGCTAAGATCCATCAGCCTCCCACTGTCCTCTGCAGAAATGCCTGAATGTTATCCAGCAATTGTGTAAAAATGCTTCATTGATTTCCCTTTGCATGGCGATAAATTCAGTAACATACAAAGTTTAAAGGTCCCAACAGTCACAGTGTCACTGCAGCTACTTCGTCGTTTCTCTGTATGGATGAGTTTGGATAATTACAAAAATTGGAACTGCTCTAGTATGAGATAAATGAAGATACAAGTAATCAACCTTACAGGTCTGCCTGGGTCATCTTGACTCACTTGATTTTCTGTACACTAAATTCTTTAGTACACAGTTTTGTTTTGTTTTTTTTCTTTTCGTGGAAAGAAATGGGAGGTACATTTGGCACCCACATTTGGGCAGGAATCTGAGCTTTTTCACTAAGCAGGTCCAGGTCAAGGTTGTTTGGATCCATCTCTGGAGTAGGGGAAAAGAAAGGAATATCTTAATTACCATATTTTCTGAGGATGTGGAGGAAATGGATTGTCTAGATCAAAGTATTACCCCATCTGGAGTCCCTGAAAATACAGAGAAAATGTCCCTCCCTCTTTTTAAACCCCAGCCTCATACACATAAGGTTATTATTTCTATTAATGAAATAGAGCTTTCCAACCCCTCTGTCTTGCTTGTAATCCTAAATAAATCAATGTTTACGCCTGGGTTAGGAACAATCTATTTTGACTAATCAATAATTCAAGCATTATTCAATGAATTAAGAAGAATGGGGATTTAATTTGTGCACTGAGCAGTCCACTTAACTTTTCTCTTCCGAATTGTAGATTCAAGCCAGATGTGTCAGTCTGTACCTCCCACTGAATTCAGGAGCGATGAGGTACCTCAGAAAGACTGAATGGATTTCTGTATCTGTATCTCTTACCTTAAATTCTGATTTATGTAGGAATGACGCTGATCTGAGATACCACAAAGTTCAAAACGTTAGAAATTGGGAGATGCTTGGTCAGTGGGCTATAGAAGAGAAGAAAGTCAAGTAAAAGAGGCCGAGGGACTAGAATTACTGTGTCTTTTCTAAAGCTTATTTGCTAATCAGGAAAGTTTCTAATTTCTATGAATCTTCTTCAGAGAGGCTTATTTCCAAAAATCCAGGGTCTAACCTCTTATTTGTGTGATGGATAAAGTAACTCTTGAAGATTTCTGTCTGTTTTGGAGCGGGGCCCTGTGTATGCTGTGTGTTTGCTTGACATCACAGAACCAAGAAGATTTACTTGGATTTTGGCCAGATTTTCTGTCTAAGCAGTTTGGGGAAAAGCTCTGGCAATCTGATCATCTTCAGTGCCATCTGGTGGGCAGCGCTCTGGAGCGTAGAGGACAAAAAACTTGTCACATCTGAGTCATGAGCAGTAGCGGATAAGAAGTTCTGAAGGCTGCATTTTCTTCATCCCTTAGGCTGCCATTCCCCAAATAATCAGATGGTTAAGCTCAAGCACAGGATTGCTGTACATGAAGTGCCCACAGTGGAGTTGGTGCAGGAGCGCACATCTGGGTGTCTGCGTTCCCACCAGAGAACCAGGCGTGGTTCTAAAAATTAGACCCTCAGTAAAAGCAGCACCTTCTCTGCTGAAAATCTTTCCCTGGCTGTGCAATAACCAAAATATTGATGCATCCCTGCCCAGGCTTGCAGGTACGGCCACGTGCAGCACCTGGAGCACCTGCTGTTCTACGGAGCCGACATGAGCGCGCAGAACGCCTCGGGGAACACGGCCCTGCACATCTGTGCCCTCTACAACCAGGTGAGAGCCCCTGCCCTGGCCCCCTCCCTGCAGGGACAGGAATGTTCAGCAGGAGCTGGGAGATCACGGAATCACGGGGTGGGTTGGCTTGGAAGGGAACTTGAAGATCGTCCAGTTCCAATCCCCGTCCAGCCTAGCCTTGAACGTTCCAGGGATGGGCCATCCACAGGGCCTCACTACCCTCTCAGGGAGGAATTCTTTCCCAATATCTGATCTAAACCTGTTCTCTTTCAATTTGAAGCCTTTCCCCTTCGTGCTATCACTATGTAATTTTATATGCAACAAAGTGCTTCAGGTTTTAAAAGGTGGTCTTAGAAATCCTCATCCAGCCTAGCCTGGAACATTCCAGGGATGGGCCACCCACAGGGCCTCACCACCCTCTCAGGGAGGAATTCTTTTCCAATATCTGATCCAAACTTGCTCCCTTTCAATTTGAAGCCTTTCCCCTTCATCCTATCACTACATAACTTTATATGCAACAAAGTGCTTCAGGTTTTAAAAAGTGATCTTAGAGAATGGAAAGAACATAATTAAAATGATTTTATTGGTGCTTCATTCAGTGATTACAATTAAGGCTGCTCGTTGTAGGTAGCAAGAGTATGGATATTGGAAAATAAAACATTATGTTTTAACAGCTTTTTTGGGTTTAATTCATATCTAAATATTTTTTTCCTATACAGAATTTATTGCTGTTATTCTATGATTTAATTTAGAATTTAATAAAAAAGAGTTGTAAAATACTGTGGAAATGTCTCTGTACAGAAGATGCTGGTTCTTTGCTGTTTACAACTTGTGTAGTAATTTTCAAGTAGTAGAACCGTTTGATTTGACAGAATTTTATACTCTGTTTGCAGGGATGGGGTGGGGAGGGATGAGTTTTACAGCTGCGTTAAAATTCAGCACATAAAATACTACATTGAGTTCAGAAAGCATGAGATGTGACTGTAAACAGTGAAACATCTGTTAAAGCATCTGGTTCTTAATTACCATCTTAGGGTTTTTTTTAAAGTCTTGTCAAGACAGATTCCTCAATTAGGTCTAAAATACCTTCATCTTAAAAAAAAAAAAAGAAAGAAGAATTTTGGGGATAAGCTGACATTTGTCAAGACCGTACATTTTTCGCAAAGGTTATGCAATATGAGGTGGGAATTAGAGTAATCCTGTGGAGTGACGGTGTTTTTCATGCAGGGATGTGTTTTCCTGACCTCAGTGGGAGAAGTTTTTCTGCAGGAAACTTAGAGCCTCTAACTGAAACCACATCTACAAATTTTCGAATATTTACACAGTCACTAAGCTTGGCTTGGTGAATGGAACTTTAACATCCTCTGCCTGCACTGTCATCCTTCTGTTTTCCTTCATCCAGAGTGTATGGAAATACAAAGTTTCCCTCGGGGTGCTGTGAACCTTATCCTGTGCTGATTTTGCCAGTGTTTTTTTTTTTTTGATGGAAAGTTGTTGTTGGTTCGTGTGGAAGGAAGGGTGCTGCCTTTTCCAGCCGGAGAGGATGGGAAGGACAGCAGTATCCTTGTTACCTCCAGATTCCTGTAGATGGAGTCGTTACCCGTTTGATCTTCCCTTCCAGTCTTCCCTGGGAAATTTTCTTGGGTTACTTTCTGAAGTTGGTAAATTTGTTTTCTTGGGTGTCAGTGAAGTGTCCTGATCTGCATAAACTCTTGGTTTTGGAAGTTATTCCATGGCCATGCAGTGAGTCTGTTTTTTGCTGGGACGAAATGTGCCCTCTTTCACTGGCAGGATTGGATCTGAGACGAAAGCTGTTGTAGTATTAAAATTGAATATAATCTGACAGATGGGGAGGAAGTAAAAAGGAGGAAATGTGAAGTTAAGAATGCTTCTGTTTGCTTCAAAAGACTATAAATAAGTAAACAAATAAGCAAACAAATGCAGGACTTAACACAAATAAATTTTCTTGGATTTTTTTTTCATGTTGAACAGCTCTTTGACAGCTTTTTGGCAAAACTTTTTTAATCACAACCATTTAGTTAATAAATCCCTTTGCATGTTTCTGTTACACTGCAGACTCAGTTAAGTTTGTAGACAGTTTTTAAATGTATGGTTCTTTTGGTGTTGTGATGTTGGATGATTTGTTCTGATAAACAAATGAATAATCACCCAATAAATACAGTATGGTTTTCAATATAATTATTTATATCCTCAAGTTCTTGATTAAAATTGAGCATTGATCAATTGTTTAGAAATAGAGAGAATGCAACTGAAGTGCAGATTGCAGTGCAAGCAAATGAGACTGTGTCAGTTAATTGTATATCATTAAAAATCATAATCTAAGAGATAATTTTTAATTTACCATCTTGATCCATTCTGTTGTTTTTCAGTGGAGGAAAAGGTAGGATAACCTTCTTTCCAGATACACTTAGGGGGCAGCCCTGTGATGGGGAGACTTAATGGGACCAAGAATCTACTGTGGGAAATTAGAAAACACAATGACAGAAATGATTTTCAATCATAATTTCTGCAAATTAACCTGTGACTCAGAGTCTAGTAAATAAGCTTCATTTCTGTCACTAAAATACCTAAATTATGCATTTTGTCTTCTCTGACTGCAAATTCACTGTTCAAAGTGAAAGGTAGCACATCCAAATACCTCATTAGGTAAAACTCCATAGCACAGCATATCAAGACAACCCAGAAAACACAACAAAATTAAGAACAATATTTATGATGGGGGAATAGAAAACCCTTTTGAAATGTGAATTGATTTGCATAAGGCCCTAGGATGAACATTAAAGGTGACAAGTAAGAAACACAGTCCATCCAGGAATCATCAAAAATTCTGAGAATCCACCCAGAAGCTCCAAGAATTTCTACCAGGTTGTGGTCATTCATATTTAACAGCCATGGAGAGCAATGATTTGACCAACGCACTGTATTGGCCAAAATAATTTATTTTTAAGGGATTTCCTTCGCAGATCTTCTCAGTTTGGAGGGTCTGAAGCCAAATTTTCCTCCTCGTGCTGTAACATTTTTTAGGGGCAAAGATGTGGGAGAATGGAATACAGGTGGCCTTGCCCCTGATAAGGAACAGCTGTGCCTAATTACCCAATTAAGCCTTGCCCTGATGAGCCACAGGTGTATCCAATAAAGATGTGTGATAAAAGGGAGTGGGTTAGCTGGGGAGAGGGGATTATGAAGGAGAAAGAACTCTGAGGAACAGGGACTGAGAGGATCATGGAGAAGAAGGATCCTGGGGACAGAGAATCCATGCTGTGAGGTCAGTCTGGGGCGGTAGTCACAGTCTAGCTGGGTAAAATCCTGCAGTCAGAGGCTGCAAACTGATCCCTGCAGTCAGAGTTCAGCAGGGAATAACCAGCAGTCAGAGGCTGCAAGGGAAACCCACAGCAGGAGCTGCTGCAGCCAGGGTCAGTGAATGGTTGGAGTCAGGATGGCTGAGCTGTAAAGACAAATAAGCCAGGATCCTTTTCATGCTGTGATAAACAAGGAGGCTGGGTCTGGGCTCATTTCTACCCTCTAACAAGAGGGCTGCTGCAACAAAAAGAGAGGCAATAAGGGTGGTCAGTGCAGTGTGTATTGACAGATCAAATGATTTGATGTGTACTAGAAAAACCCCATACATCTAATATTGAGGGTAGGTTGAAAAATAGTCCCCAAGAAAATCCCTGGTAAAACTGCTTTGTTTAATTTTTAGTAGGTGGCAAGGATATAATTCATCCCAGTGCTGTGAACAGTACTGGGGCTTTTTTCTACAAAATAGGCAAAGAACTCATATGGGACTCAAATTTCTGTAAAATCTGATTTGTCAAATGTGGAATTTTGTCAGCACAGTGGCTTAAAAATTTACTAAGGTATTTACTTCTTGAGTTCCTGCGTGTTTCTTTACACTTGCCTAGAGTTTCTAATACACTACAAAGCACCTGAAGCCCTGTCATTTTTAAAATACTGTATTAATAATTAAATCCTCAGATCATTTATTTGGTTAATTTTTTAATCATGAACATATAGACCAAACGCCTCATAACCTTTTAGCAGTCACAGTCCCTTTAGTGCCGAAGGATCCTTATGAACAAGTTTCCTTTTCCATCATTTTCAGGAGAGCTGTGCAAGGGTGCTGCTATTCCGGGGAGCCAACAAGGAGATCAAGAATTACAACAGCCAGTCTCCATTTCAGGTAAGAAAGGAAATATCTCTTCTCTCTGAAATATTGGGAAGAAAACAATCATGTGAACTTGGGTTTGGGGAGAAGTCACACCATACAAGGCTGAAACCAGGTGTGGAGTGAGCGAGTGAAAACGTTGGCTTTTATCTAATTCACTAAGTGAAGGTGTCCTGGAATAATTAGGAATGAGAGGAAAACATTCTCTGGAGACACTGTTAATGAGTCTGAGAATTCTGTGAGCTGTTGGTGACAAAATATGCAATCTTTGGTGTTCTGCAGTCAGATGAGCCTTGCTCTGTGCTGATCTCCAGTCTCAAGTAAGACAGATCCAAGATCCACCTAAGAGTCATCCAAGAATTGTCTGGGAACTTTGGTTTGCTTGGCCCCTCTAGGTTAAGCCAAAAAACAGCTCTTCCTTCCTTGGATGTGAGGCCAAGGAGCTGGGCTATGTTTTAGGGATGGGATTGACTTAATGCACTGTCAGCATTAGAGGGTGAAGCTGCCATCTGTTATCTCCAAAAGAAAATGGAAGTCTTGCTTTGGATTAGTCAAAATTTTGTCCCCATTTTCTGATATGAAAGCACTTTCAGTAAGCTTAATTAAAAATCCAAATGGAAGAAAATTGGTTGTCCAAAGAATTGTCAGGTATGGCTGACAACCTCAAGCCCTTATTTCTGAGGCAAGCTTAATTAGCCTGGATGTCAGAGAAACATTCCTAATGCAAAGTGACACATGAGAAATAGGGATGGAAACTGTAATATTAAAAACAAACAAACAAAAAAACCCACCCCAAAACAAACTGGAAGATTTTTTTTTCAAGTCACAAAAATCAGTGCTTCTGGAAGGATGATGGTACAAGTGCCATTAACAGGAACTGTGCTGTGGTGAAACAGGAGGGGGCTGTTTCCCCAAACCAAAGAGTTTTTCAAGTAAAAGAATTCCTGATTCATCCTTCCTTGGTGTCTCTTCCCCATTATCTTTTTGATGCAATTCGGATAATGGATTCAAGGACGAATGCTTTGACAAGTGAAACAGTTGGAATTTTTGCTGGATCCGTGTAGGTCTCTGAGGTAACTTCTCTGAGTTTACATGTAGTTACAGGGCTTTCAAAAAACAAACTCGGCCAAATATTTCTGTATCAGTTTAACTCCCTCCATATTTTGAAGGTTTTCTGGGCCTAAGTTGTGCATCTCGAGAGCTTAAGAGTTCTGCTTGCAAATCCCAGCCAGACTGTTGTTTACGTTTGGGACCATTTTCCTCAAATTGGGGAAACAGTGCATTAATAATTTAATTTTAGGCACTATTTTCAGACTGTTAATAATTTTCCTTCTAAATACGTGCTAAGCACAAATTCACCAAGTGCTGGCTAATACTTTTCTCTGCACCTCATAATTAAGAAATGATCAAAAAAAATAGAGCAAGAGGAAACCCTAATTATGGGAGGGATGTGTTCCAGGGTAATCTCTTGGATTAGATCATTTTGTTACTTGATATCTTTGAGGTTAACTTTTTTGGTTTAGGATTTTGAGGAGGGAGGGTAAATGTCACACAGAAGAATTTTGTCTTCCTCTTTGTGCTGACAGCCCCAACATTCTTGTTCTTGCTCTTAGAACAGAAAAAAATGCGTAGGGAATGTAGAAAAAGTTCTTTTTTATCCGAGTGGAGTGAGTAGAGGAAACCCTGACTCCAGCACTGCAATAAAGCAGCCTTAGAATGAATTCTTTGCCATCTGTCTGTTGCTGACCTAGTCGATCAACCACCACAAGTGGAGCTGTTATAAAATTCTGCAGAATCCCCTTGAGTTAATAGGGTTTTGCATACTAAAAATGTTTGCTCATGTAATCAGCAGGCAGGAACATCGAGGCATCTCGTATGTACATAATGAGAGTGGTTGTAGCTGCAGCATCTATTCCTTTGAGTCACCTCCATTATGTCCCTTTCTCGGCAACATTAAAGGGCTGATTCTTTGGAGTTGCTGCTCGGAAAACTGAGGATATGAAAGCTGTGCTATTCTGTGAAAAACAAGGGGATCCAGTCGTGGAGAAATTTGTGTGCTGTTTTCAAGGTGTGCCAAGGCTTTATTTCTTTCGATGAAAATGAACAGCAGAATTTGTGTCAGGCGTCAGTGTCCAGTGAATGTGGCGCAGTTTTGCCACCGAAAGAATAAATGTGCACGTGCTCACTTCTCACCAAATCACAGGGCTTGTTAAAGAAGCATAGATAAACCAGATTGCAGGAAGGAAAATTAATCTGGGATGTATTCTGTGACACTCGATTCAGGGATCCCACACCGTGCCCACCTGGGATCTGGGTGTCCTTTTTGCCTTTTCATTGTCCAGCAGATTTAGTTGGAATGGCATTGCCAGGTGCTGAGGACACAAAAAAGCTTGGCTGCATTTTCCAGTTAAGCTAACCCTGCAGTAGCTGCCTTTGCAGGGCTGTGTTTCATCCTGACCCATTCCTGGGGTGCATCGAGTCAGCAATCAGTGTTGGGTACAGCTGATGCCACCCATTGCTGAAAGGCTGCAGAAACTGGGGTCAGCAGAAATTTTCCTGTATTTTCTTTTTAGTAGTTCGAGGTGAGATTAAACCTGTGCCACATTGTTATATTATATTGCCAGTTCTGGTTTTTTAATCACTTGGCTGGGCCATCTAAGTAACTTACATGTTGTTTTATTAGTTCTTATTTTATTAATAAAACCTCCAGAAATATCCTTTCAGAAAAGCCGTGGTATCCCATCACTGTCCACAGCTACTTGGTTTTCCACACATTTCTTGTGCTTCAAGGTTAATGTAAAATAGTTCATTGCCTATCTGGCAAATATTAATCCAACAGGTGAGAAATCTGAGTTTTGCAGTGTTTACAAGCTGTTGAAATGAAGTGTAAGTTAAAATGAACATACACCTTGTTTATCAGGTCCTTCTCTTTTAGTAATCAGCAGCTCCATATGAATAATTCAAATGGGCAACAAGGCACTATTTTAGCTAATAGTGCTAATAATTAGTCAGTGTTTTCAGAACAAATGTGTTTGAATGTACAGAACAGCTATTCTGAGGTGGCATTTAGTGCCAACTTTTAAAGGCAGAGTTGTACCTGACTAGGGTTTGTGTCTCAGGCATCCCTAATGATTGGCCTTTGCCGTCCTGGATAATCCATGTGCCTACATCCCATGAATTGCAGGAGGAGCAGCAATCTTCCAGCTGCACTGCAGGTAGAATTGCTCCTTTCAGTGTGTTGGCCCTGCCTCTATTTTCAATTGCTCACATTTATTTTTTTTAATCTTTTTTTTTTCTTTTGCCAGATTTGAATCATTTGAACTGAATTTTTCCATGCCTGGCATCTCTGTTGTTCAGAAAAACAAAATGATTCAGCTCTTTTGGAGTCTGGGCGAGGGAAAACATGTGTTGTTTTCCTCACACTTAAAAACTCTGCTGACCCACCCCTCCTCGTCCTCTCTCCCCCGTTGTGTTATGTTGTGGTGTTTAGTTTTATTTTCTTTAATTGCCCTGTGTGCTGATCTCCATGTTAATAACCTGGCAGTGGGAACTGGTTTCCAGACTGACTCAGACACAGGGGCTCCAAAACCAGGAGTAGGAACTAAACCCATGGATTTGGAAGCTGAGCTGGCTGGGAGGAATAACGACACAACTGGGCATATCCAGCAGCTCACTAAAATGGCTTCCCAAAGCCCAGTTTAGATTTAGGTTATTGGCATTTTTAGTTTCCCTCTTTTGGATGAAATTTACAGGCAAAGGACAAGAAGTTCTTCTCAGCTGTTGTGATTTTTTTTTTTTTGGAAAGGGTGTTAAAGCTAATTTTAAGCCCAAAATCTCTATCAGGTGCCTCAGAAAGGCATCTTCACAAATATAAAATAATGCCTCCTGTCATGATGTTCAAATATGGAACCATTGTGTTCATGGAGCATATGAATTACAGAAAGACTTTGCTTTTTCCATCTATTTATTTCCATCCTGATTCCTTTCCTGAAGCACCTGTGTGAACAATGAATCACTGAATATTGGGTATAGTTGGCAAAAAATACAGCTATGAGCTCATGGTGCATTCTGCCTTTAGTCAGACTTCAAGCTTTTTCCAGCCTTTCTCCTGATTTCAGTCAAATAATGAAACTTATTCATACTTTAAAAAAAAAAATCCATACAAGTGACCATTCCAGAACAAACTGTGGATTTGTCCTTTAAAAATCAAAAATATAGGTGAGTCTGTATATATGTAGGAACACTCATCACAATTTCTTTAAAAGATGTCATTAAAGTTAAAATAATAATAATTAAAAGGAAGGGGAATAACTAAAGGGGGGGAAATTGATACTGGGGCAAGTGCTGGCAAATGAAATATTCCTGAGAATATTAGGAGATAAAGGAGCAGAAAAATACATATGGATACAGAATGGAGTTAAATTGATTCCTCCTGACTCATGGATGGTTTTCTTAGGGCTGGCTGGTTCCTCCTGACCTTGGTTTTAACCCTGTGATTTTTCAGAAAAGCAGCCAAATGGAAGTAAAGCAGTGAAGCATAAAAGAATGAAATTATATGATCACCTTTTATTGAGAAAGGCAAAATATTGCCATGCTTGGAGATGCTAAAAATACTTAACTGCAGGATGTGTCTTCATTTTTATTCGTTTTTTTTACCAAAAGCAAACTTATGGAGGAGTCTCCATGTGACCATCTGTTGTGTTGTGTTCCCTGTAAATGATCCAAGACCCCTTTTTTCCCCATTTTTCTCCATGCTCAGACAGGGCTGTCCAGCTGACATGCCTCAGGCGTTGCCACTGGCAGTCAATTCCTCTGGGAAAAGTGGACTCTCTGAGGTGGTTAGAAGCCAATCTGTTTGTTCTTCCACCAGAAAAAAAAAAGCTCAGAAGTTATAAAAGGGAACAAATTAAGCAAAATAAATTGTAAGGGTCACCACCAGCTCTTGCCTTAAAGTAAGAAAGGTTTGAGTGTGATTCAGGCAGAGTTAGTTGTGGGTGAAGTTCCAAGAGGCAGTGGGGATTTGTATAACCCTAATTTAAACCATGCTGGTTTGAGATGTTAACACCATCCAGTTTGTCTGGGAGATAAAACAACCTGTGCGTGGGACTCGTGGGCACTCCGGGCCTGCAGAAATGGATTCATGGAGTTATGATGGTTGAGTGCTGTGTGGCATCACCTCTTGCTTTTGCATTTCAAAACAGGCTACTCAGCATTATCCTCTGGCTATATCCGAGTTCTTGCTCCTTATAAAAATGTAGGATCTGTGCCTGTAGGACAGACTTAGCACCTTCTTCCACTGCCATTTGGAAGGAGCATTCCTGGCATGCAGTTGGCAATCCCATCTCCATCAGACTATGTTATTGGCATGGACTATTGCTAGACTGCTGTTTCCAAAGGTTTTATTGTAGTTAACCCACAGAGTCTGGAATGGAGCCATCAAATGTATTAGGTAAAATGATCACAGTGTCTTATTCACCGATGCATTTTATCCTTAGGGCTTTCCAAAAGGATTTTCAGCCATTTGGTTTAGCAGTTGAAGCAACACTATGTTATTAAGTGTTTGCAAAACTGAATCCCCAGAAGTTTCTGCTGTGAAACAGTGGGAAGTGTCTGTCTGCTGTGAGTAGGAAGACTTTTTTTTTTTCTGGAAGTGTTTTGGGAAGAAGCTGCTGACGTGGTGGGTTTTGGCTTTTCCATGAGGTAAGGCTGCCTGGAGAGGTGGAAGATTTCACCCTGCAGCAGCACAGACCTGTAAACCCTTGAGCCGAATTCTCTGCACAGCCCAACGTTTCCTGTAGCACCAAGGAGAACAAAACCTAGCACATATCACATGTTCTCAGCCTTTTTCTAGGAGCGTTCAGCTGGAGGAGATTGCCTTTCCTGGCTTTTCGAATTAGCATATTATTGGAGGGGACGAAGAAAATTAAGTCAATTTTGTTGCTGGCTGTTGAATCTTGTCTGATTCATCTGATGCTGCAACCTGGCTTTATTTGCTTTCAGTAACTACTCCTTTGGAACCGCTGCTCGCCCATGTAGCAGTAATAAGGGTTATGTAATAACTGGCTTTTGATGGCTCTTTCCAGCTTGAGCTGGATTTTCCTGAGGAATGAGTCTGTAATTGTAAATGTGTGTGTGTGTGTATCACTCTGGGCTTTTTCTGCTTTGTTTTAATTATTAAAACACGAGTGTGGAAAAACGCATCTTGCTTGAGGATAACTTGCTAGGGTGGCATTTCAGCAGAGAAGCGGGAAGAAGATGGAAGGTTCTTTCCTCTACTTTTAAAATAGATAGAATCATAAAATTTCCCAATGGATGCAGTGGCCATGGAGGAGGCTCAACACAGCCTGTACAAAGTAGGATAACTTAGAAATCCGAGTTACTTCTCCTTGCAAGAAACGGGAGGAAATAAAAGGACGTCGTGAAGCAGCGATGTTGAAGCCTGGGATGGATTTGCCTGCGTGTTCCTTTATAGGTTTCCTGACATGTTTTCTTGTAACTCTGCTCGACTTGCTGGTGTATTCAGTTCAACACTTCCTGTCAAGCTGGTTCTTGCATAACAACGACTCCTTTTGTCCTAGGAGTTAAGTTTGCATTTCAAAGCCTAGGGAGGAGATGATTTAGAAGTGATTTGCTCCCGTGTTGTGAGGAAAGGACTCTACATTTTTTATCTTGGTGTCCACGCCAGTTTAGTTTAGTCTGGAGGTATTCAGTCATGGCTAATTCATGAATAAGAGTGGTTAGATTTTAAGAACGCAGCTGTGTGTGTTCGTGAAAGGACAGTGGAGAATAAAACACAGGTTCTGCCTTTTAAGCCTTAGCGAGGAAGACTGGAAAAAGAACAAAGCCGCCTGCAGGCATTTTAGGTGTTGTCCAGTCCTGCTAAGACAGCGCTGTAGGACCTAAAAGGGACAGAAAAGAGGTCATTGGGAGTGATTGCCTTCCCCAAATTCTGCCTGAAATTCGCTCAGCCCTGGCACGGCTTCATGGCTACTGAGTGTATTCCAGAGGACCCATGGGGGCTGTCAAATCTCTTGCAAGTGAACCCAGCATTTTAGTAAGGGAAATGTGCCAGCGCTGTTATGCTTGCAGCATACTTTTTTTTGATAAAGTCCAGCTGTATTTGGCTGCCCATTGTTTTGTGTTTGCTTGTTTTTAAAATATTAATTGCTGAAAAGTATTTAGGGTAAAATCTCGGTTCCTTTGAAGTGGATGAAATCGCGCTGATTTTGCTGGGGTGGAAGGGTGTTCCTCACACTTGAGACAGTTCCAAAGCCACGCTATCAACTCTTCCTATATAATGTATTCTGCTGAATATGATTATTTTTAATTAACATTTCCTGTTCCTGTTTAATTAACATTTTTAGTACAGCACTATTCTTTTAAGTTGTACAGAGCTGCGCAGCACGTTGCCGCGAATAACTTGGGTTATGCAAAGTCTTTGCTTCTAAGAGTTAATTTGCTGCAGCTGAAAAGAAGACGCTGTATTTTCTGAGGGCAAGCTTGGTAAGAGTTTTGGGAGGCAAAAGCAGTGCTTGGGAGGCTGTGGTTGTAAATTTTCTTCCTTTGTCTTCACCCAGCTGGGACACTGACCTTGTCCCACCTATCGTGGGATGCTTCCCATGAGCCTGAGGCTTCCAAGGGTGTGAAGAACGCTGGGATCTTGGAGCTTGACAATCTAGTCTTGGATTACTACTAAAAACAGGCTGAGTAGCAGTGTGAGGTGGTCCTCACCAGGGAAGCCTGGGATTGCTCGGAGGGTTGCGTAAGCGGAGCTGTCGTTTGGAAAAGCGGGAATACTTTGCCCCCAATACCGAGGCGAAGCGCTCGTGGCGAGCTTTTGTTTAAACAGTGCTAAAATGATCCAGGGAATGCTGAGGAGCCTCACAGAAATATTGGCCCTCTCCCCATAATTTATATTTTTCAGATGCTAAAACTAGTTGTTGAGCAAATGTAAGGTGCCTATTTTAGGATGCTACATGTCAATATCTGACTACAGATGGCTCCGTGAATCATAGTTGGAAGAAGGGAAATGTTAGACACTAAGATATTGTTGCTAAGAGATTTTAGTACACAGTATGCTAACATGTGCTGGCAAATTTGGGAACAGTAGCAGCAGAATGCTCTTGGAGGAAAAAAAAATCAGTGGTGAAGAAACTGTCTTCAAAGGACTATTTAAAGGATAGTAACATTATTGTGCTTTGTTGTATCGAGACCCGACGAAGATGAAATTGGCTTTCAAGCAGATAATAGACAGAAAACATCTAAAAGGTAAAGCTAATCCTGCTCTCCAATGAAATAGAAGGTGGATATTGGAAACAAAAAGAAAAAAAATTACTTTGGGGTTTGGATGAATCAAGTGCCAAGATTAAAGGTGGTGGCTGCTGATATTTTGCCATCTACTGGACATGAGTTATATTAATATACACAGTTAGTTCCTTTCAAAATGCATAATGTTGAGCTTGTATTACATTATATAATTAAAAATGTTAAGAGTTCTCTTCTGTCCAGGAAAGAAGCATGCAGGAAAATGCTGAATATGAATTTTTTTTTACTTGTATTTCTTCATAACATTACTCTAAAGAAATTTAGGAAAATTGTCATCATTTTTTTTTGTCCTGGTAGACAATGTGGGTTATTTCTGCAATTAATATATACCTTTGCTGGCTATTATTTAAAGAAAATAAATTCAATTTTGCTGCTTTTCTTTATTCTATCTTACCTTATTTCAGTGAGTTTTGCCAAAACTTGAAAATGTTACACCTGAAAGGAAACTTTAAATGGATAATTAATTTTATTTTATAAAATAAAGCCTTTCAGTTCTGATCTATTTTCAAAAAAGACATTATTTTTTTTTTAAATGTACAAAATACTGCACAACCATAAACTTCCTGAAGTAGTGATTTGCTTCTGACATATTTCTAAATAGATGTATTGCATCTCAACTGCAGAACTGATTATTTTTGAATGAAGTTTTGGAGTGTAAATGTGTGTCTCCATAATGCAGTCATATGTATCTCCTTGAGGTCATGTTTTATGTCATCCATATTCTATGTATTCAGCACCACTGTTAGATAAAGGCAGGGAATTAGTGATATTAATAGAATATTAATTAAGCATTCGGTTTTTATTATTTTTTAATGAGGTGAACCAAGAAGCTTCCGCTACTTTTATTTTGCTGTGTCGTTGCCTTAAAGCCAAAAATCATCTGCAGTCCATGGAACGACAAAGCGTGGGGTGAAACTTTGCCCTTTGATTTTTGCAAAGCAAAAGAAGGAATTCACGATTGTCCAGCAGTTCTGCATTAGATTATATGGCTGTGGCAATTGTGTGGGGTTTTCCAGCTGGTTCGGAGAGAGACCCATTTGGAATTCTTGTTCTGATGGGAAACACCTGAGGTGTGCGTTGTGATTCGAGCTCAGAATGATCTTTGCTGCATTGTCACATTTTGCTTTTGCTCAGGCATTGCACGAGAATGTCTTTCCTAAGGAGTCTGAGTTCCAGGTACTTGTGGGTGCCCTTTGAATCAATCAATAAACATCTCTTCAAGTGCAGGCTCCTGGAATTGCATAAGGAACCAACAGCGGGTGATCGATACATTTCCATCCCACACCTATGGAAAAGAAATTCGGAACACAGATTGCTTCCTGCTTTTCCAAACTGAACTCCATCTGTCCCGCCGAGGAGTTATAAAATCCGCACGCTATACAAGAGCAGCTAATGCAGATCCATTTAGGATGGGATTTGTTTGAGTCTGCTGAGCGTGCTGGGTGGTTTTGTGTCACTGTTTATCAGGGATGGAGCCTCCCGCTGCTGTATCCTGCATGGGCACACATGGGAACAGGGTCTTGGCACTTAACAACCTAAATTTAACTTCCTGATGTCCCTGGGCATGACTGCTGTGGGCTTGCTGGCGTGCTGGGACTAAATTTAAAGTGGTTTTAGGCTCCAAGTACCTCTTTGTTTTACTAGGGAGAGCTTTTCTTTCCAGAGGACACAGTAGGAAACAAATACGTCGAAGTTTAGCCGTGTTGCATTTCCATTGCCCCACAGCAAACACCATTGGATTTTTGTATTGAATTAAAGAGGTGTCAGTCTCCAGAAGCTGTGGTTATTGGAATGCGGTTGTATATTTTTAATACAAAGCAAACACATCCCGATTATGATACGTGGAAGAGCATTTCTGAAAATCTTTTAATTAAGGAAGCGATCCCAACCCTTCCTTCTAAATTCCCTTGTGTTAATTTCTCATGTGACTCTGCTGATAGCGAATCCTGTTGCGTGATGGCTGTGACTGCTCGGGTGGTGTTTTTCATTGTTAAAATAATATAGTCCTTGGTGGGATGAGAAATAATTTATGATTTTGTGGTCCTGTGGTTTAGGTGGAGGGCAGCTTCTGGAGTCTGGTGGTTACAGTCTCATTCACAGAGTTGTTGTGTACTACTATTTCTTGTAGTTCCCACGGAAGGTGTAGGGAAGATTTACCTCAGTGTCCTGTCTGTCCATTTGCATTTGCACTGACATAATTCACATTTTGTGCTGGGCTGGAGTTACCTCCTTTAATGCACAGCACCGTACCGAACTTAGTGCCAGTCCAAGCTTTCTGGAAAAGCCATCATTCAATGAGCACTGCTGGCTGGCAGAGACAAGAGAAAGGTGAAACATCAGCCTTGAAGGAAAAAAATATTGAAATGCACTTTCCTCAGGAAAGGGAAATTGTCTGGAAGAGAAGAGCAAGGGGAGAAAAAGCAGATGGGGACTGGTGATGTTTTATGTGCTCACTGTGAATGGCAGCTACAACCTCTGCTCCCTCCTAAAGCTCTTTCAGAGCTTTGGGTCTCTCAGTGTAAGCATGTGCAGCAGAAATGCACAAGCCTGGACTGAGTGGAACGTGGATGGACTAAACTCCTCAGTCCCACACAGAAAGTTTGTCAGAGTCCATTGTCTTGATTTAATAAAGGACAGCTTCAGTTTCTGTCTCTTTTCTGTTGTTTCTCCTTGGGTGGAGTAGTTTGTTCCCAAGAGTGGTAATGTCATTTAGCTGTGGTGTTTGCCTTTCGGGGACTAGCCCATAAAGCTCTAACATTGTATTTTTGTTAACAAAATCATGCTGTAATTTAATATAATATCTACCTCTGCCACATTTTGAGAGCAGGAAAAAATCAATTGTGAAAGGTTAGTGTCAGGTAAAATGTAACTGCAACTTCTAGTTTCTTGAAAGAAACAAAAAACTGTGTTAATCCCCATTAAAAAATGTAAACACTTGAATGTAAGTAAATTGTTATCTTTAGAACTGCATGTATGGGGCTAAACAGAGAGATGGTGATGAGTCAGTGCTACTTCTGTGTGATGCAGGGTCTGAAAACACTGAAACTCTGTCACACTGAAAGCTGTAACAGGACATCTGGCCAGTTTCACTGTTTACACAAAGTACTTTTATTTGCCCTTATTTAAACTAAGTTTCTTAGGGGAACACGATTCAGAAAAAAAGCAGAACTAACCTTATGCCTCAAATATTTAATTTCTGAATTGACTCCTGAAAGGCAACTTAAAACAGTGCCTATATCCAGAGGGAATGTTTCTGACTGTGAATATCAGAAAGCCGGGGCTGAGGATCTGTCAGGAGAAAGGGACCCACCCGTGAAGGTGCCAATGTTGAGGGTGTTGCTCCTTGCTGAGTTCTGGGATGCTCCCACCTCCTGCCTGCTCCCTCCCAGCCCCTGCCTTTCAGCTCCTTGCTTCATTCAGGTTTCCACTCGGCTGAGCTGGCCCTTGGTTACCACCCGTAGCAACTCGCCAAGTGTCGATTAAACTCCTTCTCTTCCTCCCTTGGCTCGGCAGCAGAGCATCTGGCACTGCCTGCCATGGCAAACAGAGAGGCCCTGGAAGCAGTTGCGTGGTTTGAAAGAAACATCTGTCTGTGAGACAGCGAGTGAGACACTGGGGTGACTGTGACAGCTCTGCCGCTCCCGAGGCAGAGGAACTATCTGTGTAAACACAACCTTGCCGGTCGTGCTCCCTGTTCCACCCCGAGTGACAGCCAGCTCCTGGCTCTGCTCCAGTGAGTTGTTCACCCCGTGGCTTTGTCCTTCAGGGTGTCTCAGCTGGGACCCATTTCGGACACTCCGTTAAGTTTCGTTACACTGGAGACGGATCATGGTGGGAATAGGAGGAGGTGTCGCTGTCCAGCTGTGTGGTTTTATCCTCTCTTTTTATTTTATATGAGTTGCCTCCAACCAAGATCCATCTTCCTGCTTAGCTTTACTCTCTGCTTGCTTCCCTGTGGCAGACTTACCCAGGCCAGACGTGTGTGTTATCAAAGGTAATTTGGTAATAATTAGGTGCCCATGTTAACAGCCTTAGTGGGGTCAATTAAGCTTAGGAGGGAGCTGATAAGTAATTCACTTTGGTCGCTGTCATTCATATAAAATTGCCTCTAATGCTGATTAAAAAAAAAAAAACCCAAGAAGATAATTTGTGCTCTCTGTACAGTGGAATGTGGCAGGGCTCCCAAGCAAATGTCTGCAGCAGACAAAGATCCTGGTTTGGGTTTAAAAGCCCTGAATTACTGAGTCAGGCTTTTCTGCTGGGCTTTGATTGACACCGTGCTGGGACCCTGCAGGTGAGCTCTTTCTGATTCTGGATGCAAAGTAAAGACACCCTTTGAAAGCAGGACAAAACACATAGCAGGCTTCACTGGAAATTGTGTGTGAGTGATGTTTTTATTTTGTACAACATGCAGAACCGGATTTTATCATGTTTGCAGAATAACGCGGCCGAGGACACGCAGACTTTTGATGTGAGATAAATGTCAAAAGGACGACATGAAAGGACATTTGCTGCAGGAATGAAAGTACCTGAATTATGGCAAGACTGCTGCATATGCAGTTTTAGAAAAGCTGCAACTTTTGAAGCTTCAGCATAACAGAGTCAGAGGATAGCCTCTAGTTGTAAAGTGCTACCTCCAGCCTTTCATGGCGATATTTCATGTCTGTAAACACGCACGTGATGCATTTTGATGACTGGAATCCAGTTCCTACTGGAATTGGAAGCAAACTTTTGCTGCAGTTTTGCTGGCTGTGCTACTTTTTCACTGCCAAGAGGAGATGTCTTGTGATCAAAAGAAACCTCAAACAAAATCTTCTTTCCTGCCATAACCTCTTAATTTTAAATCTAGCACTTGTCTACAGAACATCCTGAAAAGCAAACTATGGCTATTTAAAACCATGTAAATTATGAAGCATGGAGAAATCAAACTCTAGTGCTTTCTGCCAAGACACTACATTACTATTTTATTTCAAAGTACAAAGAAATTTAGTACAAATATAGAATTTCAGTTAATCTCTGATTTAGGTACTTGGTCAAGGAGAAAATTTCCACCACCTTCATTTGGTTCCAGCTCTGGATTTTGTGAAGACCATCACTTGTCCTAATGTCTTCACATTTCTATTTTCATGTGAACTCACTATAGTTTTGGTTTAAGACACGTTTGGATGGAAAAAGGGCTGAGGTTGCCGTGCTTTGTGGTTTGCAATTGTACAAATGGAATGAGAATGATTTTGCGTCTCTCCGATTTTGCTCTGACTTCACTTTCTCCCACACATTTTACCCATCAAATTCAAGTGAAGTGCATTGATGTTATGCCAAGAAATATTTCTACTTTTTAACTTTTCCTTGCTTTCCTTAGATCTTAATATATCTTTCCTTCATTTTTCTGTAAGGATTTTACGTACTGTTTTTAGTGCATCGAAGTGAATTAAATCAAGAAAAATGGTTCCTTGAGCTTGCTGAATCTACTGCTTGGTTCAGAAGCAAATACAGGAACAATTCCCTGTCAAGCTGTCTCTTAGTTATCTGGAAATATATATATATTTTTTTTCCAAGTAATAAAATATGTTTATAACTTGAAGAGCATGTTTATACTTGAGGTTTAAAATCTGCTCGATATCAAAAATTCTTTCAATTTGAGTACCATGGCTGCTGTCTAGCAAGCTGCCTGTCACTGCTGAATTCCCCCCCCCGCCCTTGTTGGAATTTTACTGCTAATCAGGGGTAATATCAGAGAGAATTATTATCACTTGCTTACAATGCAGAGAAAACCTCAGAGCTGCATACAAATATTGCTGTTATGAACCTGGAGCCAGCCAGGCTGCAGAACTGGAAGTTAAAGAGAAAGGATTAGTACAGCTCTGCTGTTGCTTTCCCAGTGCTGTTTGCCAGGGAGAATCATGAGCTGCACAGAGGAGGCTGGGGGCCAGGTTCTGATGTGTTTATCCATGCTGAGATGATGTTTCTCTCTGGAGGGGCTTCTGGAATAAAAGTTGGCTTACCCGTGTTTAAAATAGCAATTTTCAGATGGATGGTTTCAGATGGCGTCGAGGTGTCAGTGCATCAACCTGATTGTGTCCAACCTCCCTGATCACAGAACCCCAGAATGGTTTGGGTTGGGAGGGACCTTGAAGTCACCCAGATCCACTCCTTGTCACGGGCAGGGACACCTTCCACTAGCCCAGGTTGCTCCAAGCCCCACCCAGCCTGGCCTTGGACGCATCCAGGGGTGGAGCAGCCAAAGCTTGAGTGTAAAGTCCTCAGTTTCAGGGATTTCCATATTCGTTTGTTTTGGTTACTGGTAAATAAAATTGTCCATCCAATTTCCATCCGATTTCCCAGGCTGAGTGGAGAGATAAGATCTTATGCTTGTTACATTCAAAGATCCTGCTGACCTTAACTGTACTTCATACACTCCCCAAGACCATTTCAGCATTTAGGTCTTCCTTTGCATCATTCGTCATGTGTGGAGAGGCACAAACCAGCAAATCGATTTTTTTGGTCATCAGCTCAGAAATTTTCACTGGGTTTTTAATAATTTCTCATGTCTGACTCGCCAACAGAATCCTAAAACAAGTTTTTTTTAAAATTTTTTTTTTAACCTGCACCCTGTAGATGCAGAAGTATCTATGAGAAATGTGAGCCCAGCTTATGCCGTGCACATAGATCAGGAAAGCCACGGTGCCATTAGAGAACAGGCTCTGTCAGAGCTACAAAATGGGGCCAGAAAAGATAATTCCTTGATATTCAAGGCAAAAAAGAGGAGAAGAAGAAAAAGGGAGAAGTCAGCAGTGGCAAAACTGAATTGCTTCCTCATACCCGCTGGAGGTGCTTTTCTTTTTAAGTCCGTTTATATCAGAATTCCAATCTGTGTTGAACAACCGGGAAATAAACGGAAAAGTAAATTTATATTTTAATACTTGATGGATTTAGACATTTTAAACTCTATACATATGCATACACCTCACCAGTCTCTTTCTTTCAGTGTGTTTTTTGGTGCTTTAAGTGGTACCTGAACACTGGTAGCTCTTGGTCCTGGTTCTCTCACATACTCTGCATTCCAGCTCCTGGTTTTATCGCTCAGGTAAGGAGCGAGGCAGGAGCAATTAAAGGGAGATAATTTCTTCAGTGTCTCTCCTGCAGCATTCCCCACACACCCATCCAGCTCCCAGAGCTTTGGGGATGCTGTGCTTAATGTTCACTGCTGCCTTGGACTGCCGCCACGTGAGGAGCGGCAGCTCTTCCAGCAGCCTCCCGAGGTTGCCACCATCACAGCGTTCCTGGGAAATGGGCAGCTGGGGGCCTGGCAGTGCTCTTACCAACAGATTAAGATCTCATTTCTTGCTGGTGTTTCAGATAGGTATTGCAGAATGAAAAGTAATGGAATTACTCCACTTTGTGAAACGAAAATAACCTTTGCCTGATGTATGGCAGTGATGTAACGTGTTTTCCTTCTTAGCAGGTGATGACAACATATTAATTGTGCCTTTTTTACAATCCCTTAGGTGGCTATAATAGCGGGAAATTTTGAGCTTGCTGAATACATCAAGAATCACAGGGAAGCTGATATTGGTAAGCAAAATATTTACAGACGCTGAAGATAAGTTTTGCTTGTTTGTGCCAGGATTTTGAAAAGATGTTAAAACTGATTCTATGTGAGATACAACCACAGGGCTGGTGACATTTCAGGGAGGTTTGAAAAGTGACTCTTTAAAAAAAAAAATGCAGATGGGGAAAAAGCTGAAATGTTTTTAAAAATATACTCTGAAAAGGAAAATGTGATAAGTGTAGGTGCTTTCTAAGTATAAATCAGTCAGTTTGTTATAGACTAAATACACATCCACCTACCTGGAAGAGCCAGATTGGCTCTTGCAGGTTGTTTTGGCCTCGCCTAAAGCTGTTCCCAAATGGGAATAATTGATCAGAAGATGAAAATGGAGAAAGATGCTTCTCTATAATTAAATTAATGTATGGCAGAAGCCAACTCCATGATATCCATGAAAGCATTCCCTCTCACTGAGTTTGGTAGTGACAGGTCTCTAGGGCCCCTGACAAAAAAAAACCCTGGAGGCTCTTTCAAGATCTTTTTAGATAGAGATTTGCCATTAAAATAAAAGCCACTTTGATACAAGTGATGCCTAATACAGTTTAATAAAATGGGTTAAAGCGCTTTAATTCAAGTCCCACAGAAACATGCTGAAGTTGAACAAAAAAAGGCATTTCTTGTGCAGCAGGAGGCTCTGTGTAGTCACCTGCACTGATTTAACTGAGTGAGGCAAATCTCTGACTCGAGTATTTCATTTATGTGGGAAATTAGGCCAGCTCACATGAAATATAAAACCAAGGATGTGGATTAAGGGCTACTTTCCTTTTCCCTTCCTGGTTGCATATGCTCTGCAGGGATATGGTTGAAAGTTCTGTGGTAATGTGAGTTCTTGCAGCACTTTCACCTCTTGCAGTGTGCACAGAGAAAACCAAGGGCAAAATGCACCAAAGTCACAACTTCTGCATAAAAGTTCAGAGACAGTCTGGAAGGGTTTTCTTTCCTCTGGGATAATAGGATAGTTCCTTTCCATGTAAGAATTCTTCCTCCTTCTATATTTATTAATAATCTGTAAAGCATTAATTAAAAACGAGCATGTTATTAGGTCAAGCATCTTATTGTTGTTTATTTTTATATATGGATAATGCTTTAATTATTTTTTTTTTGCTGACTTGTAGGATTTGGTGATTTCTAGAAAAATGCTTAGAGAATACTTTCTATGGGAAGATTCTCCAAATTTTTCTGATGCCTTCATTTTTGCCACTGAAAAATAGAAATATTGGTGCTTCCATTATTCGCTTGCAATTTTTGCAAGATGGTGGATTGAGCATGACTATTTAAATTAACACATTTCTCTTAAAGAGTAAACATTACGTTATGTTATTTCCTCCCACCTAATTTAATCGAGCTGGACATTTGCCCTTTAAGTTTTAACGCTTATGAAAAATGAAGTCGTTGAAATGTCCATGTTTGGAGTGTTTTCCAGTGGGGAAAAAAAAAAAAAGAAGAGTAAATCAAAGAACCAAATCCTGAGCAGAAAACTCAATTGAGAGCTTCTGTGATGATGAATGTGCAGAGTGATGTCAGCATTTCAGCTTCAGCAAGCTGGCTTTTGCTTCTCGTGCTTGTCTGGTTCTCCACCGTGTTCCTGTAGTTTTGGGTGTATTCCAGCATTTATCATTTGAGTAATGCACCTCCTCAGAGGCAGCAGAGGGGGAAGGAATGCTGAAGAGCTTGGGAATTATCCTCAGGAAGATGAGGACAATTCATACTGCCAAGTCTCTTGAGAAACTTTTAATCACTCATCTCTCAGAAAGCGTATTTTTTGGTTAGAATCTGAATTTTGATACTGAACCAGTTCATTAAACTTTGTTATTATTTTAAGTTTGTTTAATAATCCCAATCTCTTCGCGCTTTGTAATTATTTTAGAATCTGCTTCAGAAGTAGAAAATTCTGATTTACAGCAGAGCCACTAAATCTTTGTCCTACAGATCAAATCCCACTGAGATTGTTCTTCCTTCTTTAACTTAATTGTAAAGCACTTGCATCAGGCAGATGTGAAAATTAGGCATATATAAAATAAGCTTCTTTGCAATAATCATAGGATTCCAACCGTTCTGGAAAAAGAATAAAAATATAAAAAATATTTCTTTTAGAGCCAAAAAAAGGTGAGAATAATGTCCCATGGGTTTAATGTGAACAAACCTGTAAAGAAAAAGCCTTGCAAGGGATTGCTGTGGCTTTAGTCCAATAAAACCCACCTGGCTGATTCTACCAGGAAAGTTCTTAATCCAGACTGGGATGAGGTAATTCTGTAAGACTGAATCAAACAGAAAAGATAAAGGAATCCGAGGACAGAAAGAAAAGATACCCATAAAGGATTAAAAACAAGATCCAGATTTCCTTGTATTTATGTCTTTTGTGAGGGAATCCCTTTTGTTTTCTTGGCAGATGTTTGAAAGGTGAATGGAAATTGCTGTATCATTTAGAAAGTAATCCTATTTAAAACAAATTACAATAGTATTTTTCATAAAGCAAGAAACCCTATTACCATAAGGTACTTAGAAACTTGTTTTACAAGCAGTATGAAATGCTTAGTGTGGCTTCCCAGATCATTTCAATTCATCCTGCCCCCAAATTAGTTTTTTTGAGGAAAAATAACAGCACCAGAGTAAGTTATTTTAATTATTTTAGTAGTTTGGAAGTCTTTGGGATCCAGAAGTGTTTCCCAGCTCAGTGACTTTTGTTGCATCTTCTTTTCTGCTTTGAGGAAGACCTCACGCATACCCCTGATGTACAGCAGTTGCACACCATTAAAAATAATAAATAATAATAATAACAATGTGCCTTTTAAACTTTCTTTTTAACTAGCCATAGCACATGTATGATTTATTTAACTTTATGCACTTATTTATTGCAAACTAAGAGAAAGTAATGGATTAAAAGATGTGATGAATAGAAAAGTTAATCCCTGATTGTTTTCATCCAGCCTGCAGCTGTCTGTGAGTAAATGAGCACAGCAGATTTAGGAAGCATTTGCTGTACAGAATTTACTATGGCTTCTATAGGATGGAGGTACAAAACCCAATCATATATGTAAGAATTTTGAAGCTTTCATTAGATACAGATATGCAGATATTAAGTATGTTGCAAGCTGATAATCCTTTGGCTCGGATAACCTATTTTTAAATCTCTCTTTTGCCTTGGTTCTTTGTGATGGGATGACTTTTCAGACGGACTAAATGACATGGGTTGTTCTTCTTCAAGTGAACAAGGTTTGTTTTCTATTGTGCATCTCGTCCTTCAGCAGCTGTGGAGCTGGGAGTGATAGGATTCTTTTGTCTGGTTTTTTTTGTTTCCTTCAGGAGAATGAAGCGCATTGAGCTGGTGTGCGAGTTTTTGGTAGTTGATTAGCAGACTAACTAATACTTGGATACCGTTGCTAGGCTTCAAGTCAGAGTTCCTGTATTCCTCTATAATTATGCAGAGAGATGTGTGTGTGTGTGTGTGTGTGATGGTTTGTCTGTGCTTTCACATGGGTGTTTTTATTTTGATAATTTTGAAAATCTGCTAATATGGTCTGTAGACGTGTTCCACACAGAGGAAATTGCTTTGGAATGAAACATTTTTCGGATATGAGTAAAAATGTGGGGGTTTTTTTAACTGCCATTGTGACTGTAAACATAAGGAACGTGTATTTTATTGCGGAATAAGCAGAACAGGTATTTCAGAACACGAGGATATTAGCTGGTTTGTGGTAGGATTGCTTTTCTAACTATTTTTTTTTTTTAATTAGATGAGAGTGATTGAGGTCAGCAATCCTGGTTTTTCAGCTGCAAGTGTTGCTATTAAACACTGGCCAGCTCAAGGAATATTCTGTTTGTTTACTTATTTATTTGGGTTTGGGGAACGCTTCAGTAAGTTTGATTTTCATCACTCAAATGCCTGCAGAATACTCCTCAAGCTGGGGGAAATCAGACTGAGACAGATAACAGCAGAAAGAGGAAAAGGCAGCAAAGCAAAAGGAAAAAATCTACAAAACTGTCGGCAGCGTGCAGTGACTTGTTCTATTTTTATCACTTGTGATTTAATAGAAGCAAAAGGGACAGAAACATCTATTGTAGCCCTGTGCAGCTGGCATTTGGGAGTAGCATTACCTGTTCCATATGTTAGTGAGCATTTAACGTGGAAAAAGGATGTTATCTGAGTAACCTGGATGGCAAAACCACCCAGGATGTGAATTTCCCACGTTTTAAATGCATATTGTGTGGTAGAATATCATAATCCTCTGTTCCTTTAGCGATTGATTTCAAATATCTGTGCTAAACTGATAATTATTTCCTGTGTCCATAGAAAAAGACCTCTTTGCATTAATGATGTTTAGGTTGGGTTACAAGCAAGCAAATGCTGGTTGGTATCAAATAAATCTCTTACCTCTATTATTTCTCTGTTTTCCTCTGAATGGTTGCAAGAAATAGAATTTCCTGTGTTCGGTCTTGCTACGTGGCAGCAAACAAATTGGAAAACTGGGTGCTGTGTGTTAATGTAATTACATACTGAAATGTAGGGCAGAGCTTGAAAAACTTACTGTGGTTTTCCTTTTCCCTTTGATCGCAAGTTAGTTATTTCTGCGTGTGCACTGGTGCAAAATTGTACAGGAATTTGCTTTATTTCCAAGTTTAACCTTCATTTTCAATAGCTGCTTGCTCTCGGCCTTTGAACTTGGGTGTATTCTGTGCACATAACAAGGGCTGCAGGCTGAGGCGTGCAAATTCTGGGCTGTGTGGCCATTTCTGAGGCTTGCTTGAAATTCTGAGCAGGGAGGGGAGGAGAGAGCTGGTGCCATGTGTAAGTGCTGCTGTGAGCACAGCTGATTGCAGGATGCTCTGGCCTGGTTTTTGGAAACCAGCCTGCAGCGTGTCCTCGCCACCTGCCAGGTAGGCACTGACTGCCACAGGGTTTATTTTACAGACTGAACCAGAAGAGACTGGCACTCGAGCCAAAAATAACCCACTGGAGGGATCCCAGGCTGCTCCCAGTGCCCTTGAGCTAGTTTTGGTCTCAGGCAGAGCTCTGGGCTGAGCAGTGGCTGCAGGTCAGGCTGGCACATCCCCAGGAAATGCCTGTGAGGGTGGCAGGGGAAAAGAAGGGGGGGAATTGTCTTCGTGTTTGAGCCTTGCCCCAATCTTTAAGCCCAGATCCAAATGGATCTGGAAGCATTTCCAGGCCTCCCACCTCCCCCAAATCTTGCTTCCAGCCAGTTGCCAGTCCAGAGGTTCCTCCTCAGCAGAGATCTCTCATGTTCTCTGCACCTTCCAGGCTGGGACCATTGTATCCAGAGTTGGAGCTGTGCTGGTTTTGGCAACATTCCTGTCATTAGAGCTGTTTCCTCAGAGTCAGGTCAGAAACCTTTCCCAAGCCCTTCAAGGGTTTTGGCCGCTCTAAGACGTGATCTTTTCACCAGCAGGGGCTTTTTTGCCTTTGGTGTTTGTTTTTTTTTAAGCAGCTTTGACTGTCTTGTCCCCACTGAGGGACTATACAGGGGAGTAAAATCAGAGGCCATGTACAGAACTAGTCCAAGTCACGGAATTAAAAAAAGAAAGAAAACCATAAAGCACAAATAGAATAAATGATTTGAGGATGCCAGCTGGGGTCGGTGGCTCTGAGGGGGACAAAAATGGAATGTACTTTTGTACGCCACACAGGTTATCAAATGAACAAGGTTAATTTCTTGCTTTACAAAAAATAAGTTAGTGGGTTATACTCTCCTCAAAATTCTGGTGAAATCCATAAAAGTGTGATGCCATTGAGCTCAATATGCAGGCCAAAGGTCAAATTGGGAGCAGACAGCAGGGCAAGTACCCTCAAATGCTGCAATTCTGAAATAATATTTCAGCCAAATGGGAACTTCCAATCATGATTTTCACTTACTCCCTGTGAGTGAAAGTCCCAGCGTTGTTCAGCCTGGTAGTTGGATCCTTCTGACCCTTGTAGCTCCCCTTGGAGGCTCTGGAAATGGTCAGCAGATGATCCATCCCTCAGGAATCTGCTCTCTGATTCAGCCTGGTGCCTGATCCTACACCAGGATGTTTTTGGGACACAAGGGAAGCTACTAGAATTAGTTAAGGAGTTGCATTTGGCTGAGGGGATGTAAAAAGAAAACAGTACTGTTGAGTTTATCTGTGACCTGAAATTTGTTCAGTCACCTCTGATTCAGTTTTATAGGTCATGGATCACAAAACTGGAAGGGATTTACGTGATCATGCTGTCTGACCTTCTCAGAGTGCAGACTGCAGCTTTTATATTAACTAACTCCTCTTTGAACTGCATTAGAACCAGGAAAAACATTTTGCCTTGTTAAAGACGTGCAATACTGTGAATGGGATTTGGAAAACTGTGTCCTGGTCTTGTGATCTGATGGGGCTGGATCATTTTGTGTTGGTTGTTCTGGAGTTGATCACCCCTTCTTTGAATATTGTTCCTTAAATCACTCTGGCTGCTGCAGCTGGACCCTGAGTGTGGCTGAGGCTCCTGGACTGTGTCAGTGCCACATTTTCCTTCCTGAGCAGCTCAGAGCTGACATATTGGGAGAGGAAAAACTCTGAGGTTTAAATCAGGTATAGGAAAGCACCACGTTTATGGTGAGCTTTATTTCTACAGCAGTTTGATCAGCATTATCTGAGGCACCCTCTGCTAACTTTTCTCAAGCTTCGCTAAAATCGGTATCTTTAAATTTGCTGTAATTGTGTCTTTTTTTTTTAAGAGGCTGTGCCCATTGGAAGTGTGTGATCCGTGCATTTCAATCATAATATTGTATATATATATATCTATCTAGGTCTCAGTGTGACAAAACAGTGGGGTTTAGATGGCCACACCAATATTAGGATATTAGGAGACCAAGGGTTTCTGAGATAAGAGATGTGTCAATGTAGCTCTGAGATATCTGGCTGCCCAGTAAAGGATGCTACAGAAGGAAAACTGTTTGAAGAGCTTCCCAGAGAGTTCTGGTATTCCTCAAAAGTTAATGTGTTTTCTTCCAATCATTTTTTCCCACACGAGCCTCAAGAGCTCTCTAAGATTGTGTCAAATGCCACGCGGGATTTCTGTCACAGGAACAGCAGAGCCAGGTCAAAAATAGAGGTAGGACAAGTGGGGAAAGGAGATGTGTGCAGGCTCCCAGGGCTCTCTATTCCTTCCATTTACAATGGTGAGAACACAGGAAAAAAGAGATGAAAGCACATGAAATAAATGCTAGGTTAAAAAAAAAAGGCAAAATAGAGATTGTTAAAAATAGTCAGGAATGATTCCTGAAGAAAATTCCTGTTTCCCAAAGTAAATGCAGAGATGAATTAAAACACCCAGCAAACAAACCTCTCACCAAAAAAACCACCCCAAATCCCTCCCCAAAACTCATCCCAGAAATCCAAAAACCCCAAAAGAAAAAAAGGAAGAGAAGGAGAAATAAAACCCCATGAAACTCTGAGTGTAATGTAGGTCCTCATGCTGAGCACTTCATCACAAACCTCTTTATGTAGCCAGTAATTTCCTTTCTGTAATTAGGCTAAAAGTAGACCACAAAGTTAAGACTGATGGCACAGGATTGGCTTTGTAACTTGTGAGTATGTGGATTTTTATGTGCCATTATTGCTTTATGGAAAAAATTAGGCTCAATATAACTCCCATTTGGGGAAGGGAGAAACATCCATGGAATAATTGGATCTGGATGAGGAAAGCCCTCCAAATACAGATGCAATTTCATTAATTTTCCAATTGTATGAAACAAATATTTGTATTTCAAAAAAAGCTTCCTATGAATATAAAACTAAATATTTGCATGATTTCAAGGCTACTATCTCACATTCAGATGGGTTCAAATAAACTTGAAAAGGGTTATGTTGGACTATTCAATTGCTAATACTGGACTATATAATTGCTAATCTCTGTTTGCATTTATTCACATTACATTACATTGACTCCCTTACTTGCAACTCCTCTTTCTATTATGCTGAATTTATTTTGACCATTTTTTAACAGCTCAACGTAGCAGTTTTCAGTCAAACTCCATTATTTATAGAAATGAAGTTGCTGTTACGTTTTCCGTTCAACACACAATGGTTTGACAATTTAAGAAGTGAAGTTTCACTGAAGGAATTTAATGCCTTATGAATACTCTGATTTTGATGATGAGGTACGAGTGCCACAGCTTTGTGGAAACTGATCTGGTAATATTCAACCTCTTTAAAAAGGAAATGGTATCATCCCGGAACCCGTTTGTTTGTGGGAGGACGGATTGGAAGAGACTAGGGATAGCACTGGAGGCAGTCTCCCCCAGTGAATTCCCAAAGAGTGGGAACAGCCTTGCTCTTACTGAGCTCACAGGCTAGGTCCAAAGAGCAGGGGTGTTATAAAAGTTATAAAAATGGTTTGGCTGCCCAAGGGTCAGTTGGGGTCTGCTGGCCGTGCTGTGAGGAGGAAGGGCCAAGTGGCAGTGCCAGGGACAGATAAGGTAAGATGGGACACGAGGGACAAACAGGGTTAGAGAGTCGTGTAAGGGATGGGAAAGAGTCAGCTGGTCCTGCAGAGGAAAGACTTGGGGCGCAGAGAAGGACTGTGTGCTGTGGGAGCTGCCCATGGGCAGGGTGCAGAGGAAAGGTCAGTGCACCGTGAGGTTACAGACTGGCTGATCTCGGAGCCTTCCTCGGTGTCAGTCGTACCCCCACCGTCATTTGTCGGCCAATTAGAGATGAGGCTGGATAAAGGGACAGGCTCTGGAGCGCAGAGCTTTGTAATGAGTGTAATATTTCACACTGTGTTTCACACTGCTCATAATATTTCACGCTGCTGCTGTCACTCCATTTATATCTCAATCTCCTGGGCTGGCTCTGAGTCTTTCCCGTGGAGTTCAGGGTAAGATGCAGCTTTTGCAGTCAAGGTCTTGTCACACCGTGGAAGACATTTTCAGAGTAAACACTTTGAGTATTTAAATCAGGACTCCTCAGGATCTTGGACAGAGATTCCAGGGAATTCAAACCTAATGATGCTACTTGAACTTTTTCTGTCATTCCCTCTCCATTTCAATGAGCTGGTGTTTGGAGATTTTTATTTCTCCAACTTTATTTCATTGCTGGATGCCCTGCATAGCCTGGGAGATTTTGTGGTGTCCAACAGTGTTATTTCCTTAGCAAATCTCCATTCTGCTTTGATTTTTGTTTAACTTTTCCATTCTATGCATCTTGGTAATTTCAGATTTTGAAGCCAAAAGCCTGTTTTCCATTTTCTAGGCAGTGTTGCTGAAGTAATTGTTCATAAAAGACAGAATTGTGATGCCACCTTGATTCAGAAAGAGTTGCAGGGTAAATATTATCCAGCCAAGTGGCTGTAATTGGGTGAAATCTCTGCTGAATGAAAACAACACACGATTTATTGAATTGAAGATTTACAACATAAAGATTTTATTATCTGTGAATATGTAGAGATATCTCTGGTTTCTGTTTTCTGCTGGCTCTAGAAGTCCAGATTTTGTTCCTCCTCCTATGTGTTCTCTTACCAAAAACCCCATTACTTGATAAACTTCCATTCTCTCTGCATAATCTTTCACAATTCTAGCATTTTCATCTTGGGAAACAGCCTCTTGCATCTCTTTGGGCACATCTGAGGTAGCAAAATTTACCATAAATTCCATGACGCGTTTTCAGTTTTAAATGTGCCTCATCAAATCTGTAATTCAACACCGATGGGTTATTTATCCTGAAGAATTTATTTGTTGCTCCTGAAAAAGACCTCCCAAGTGCAGCCTTGCTGGTTTGTCCTTTGAATCTCTTTCCTTTCTTTTGGCTTCCCCCTCAGCCACGAGCACTCCTGGGATTGCAGGCACCAGGGTGTATTTATAATTTGCCCTCAGGGATTACGACAGGCTGAAATTAATGTTTTCATCTGTGTTGCTTTTCCTCTTCCTGCACTTCCCACCTATGGGGGAAATATATATTTATATATATACACACCCATGGGAAGCCCAGTCCTTCTGCTTGTCCAGATGTCCGGGGTCACCCCTTGTAAGAAACCAAAAGACAGAATTTTTGTGTTAGTTGAGATTTAGCCTTCTTTTGAGGTCTAAGCTTTTTATTTTGGGTCAAAGCCTGGCTTATCTTGCCAGCTTCATTACCACTCTTGAGAATGCCAGGTGCTAAAGAGCTCTATTTTTGCTGTGCAGATCAAGTGTGTCTGGTTTCTTGTGGCCTATTTTTACATAATTCTTCATTCCATGGCTTGGAAAAGCTGTGAAGGGAATGAAGAGATTGTAAATAGCTAGAGAAAACTGCTATGATATTATTACAGGAGAATAAAGGGGAAGATCTGTCTGTGAGATTGCATTTCTTAGAGGGCATGGAATTAAAATTAAAGGCAGGAAATGATGCATATAAAAGCAAATAAAATAACAAGTGGAACAGTACATTTTGTTAGCTATATTTCAACAGTCAATCGAGTATTTTCGGATAATTCCATGAACAATGACTTTAAATAAAGGATTCTCGAGTACTGGCGCCTCAGAAATGTTCCCCCCTCCCCTTATCCACAGGTGTTCCAGGGCAATTTTATTTAGCATTCAGTATTCAGCAGTTACCTGAAGGATGTGAGATTCTGAGGAGGCTGATGCCTCTTTCTCCCTTAACTGCTCAAAGGGGTTGTACTTAAAGCCTGTGATCCCCTGCCTGAAAAATGAGCAGGAGGTGGGGATCTTGAAGGGGGGAAAGGAGATGCTCTGGTCCTTTGTGACCCCCACAGGGACTGCAGGGGCAGGCACCGGGCTCCTGCTCCAATGGCACAGTTGATTTTCCTGAGGTGGAAACCCAAAAAAATCAGCAAAGAACCACTTGCGATGAGCTGCAGTGTAGCAAAAAGACGAGAAAAAGTTCCTTGAGCCGGGACCAAGAAAATAATTGAGGGCAATGCCAGAAGGTTTTTTTCACATGCTCAGAGGCAGCACCCGGGAGGCCACAGAGTGGGAGCCCTGAGCTTAGTTTTGGAGTGTGTTTAATTCCAAAATCTCTGCAGCAGGGAGATTGTTGGTGTAGCCTGAGAGCATCAGGGTGGGTTGGGGAATGCTTGGAATGAGGTCACTGCTCTGCCCCAGCAACCACGGATCAACCTGTGACCAGCTGTAACCTCCAGAGCCTTTTATTCAACACCTTGCACTCAAATCCTGGATTGGATTTGTCTTACTACTAATTTCACCCTAAATAAAGATATTATTGTTTTTTCAGCTGGTAGCATCTTGCCTGTTTTGGATGGCTTTGCCATTTTATCGTGTTTTCTTTCCTATTTCTTTCTTTTCTTGTCACCTTTACTCATTTTTCTTTCACCTCTGTTGGTGCCAGCTCTGTTCTGTATTGTACCTCTGTGCTCTTCCAGTTCTCTGCTGGGTTATTCAGCTTCTGTTCCCCTGTAAGATACAACCCTTTCTTGCATCTGAGGAAGCTGCAAGGATTTCTGCATATGTTGATTTTTGCTTCCCTCAAGCAATTCTGTATAAAACTGGAAGATAATTGGGATAAGGAAAATCATTCCCTCATCCTGAAAGAGAGCAAGGCTGAATTCCAGCCCTGTGCAGGGTAATCTTTGCCACCTTTTCAGAGCTTGACTGATCCAAAGCTAAAACTCTTTTTCCTTTGCAAACACTTCTTTGATTGGATCCAGGAACTTCCACATTTTGCAAGGTCTGTGACATTGAGATTGGAGTTTAGGAGTTAGAAGTAGTTAAAAGCGATCTCAAAGGTCTGGTGACTTTATTCCTTTCCACTCTGTATTTTGGACAGAATATTTTTGATCTTTTGATCCATTAGCATAGCAGTGTTTATTCAGACATCTTCATAAGCAACAGAGGAACGTTCTTGCGTGTGAAGTTAACCAAGAGAGACAAAAAAAAAATAATTAGGAATTAATTTGATACTGTTTATTTCAACTAAATGAAATCAAATTTCATTAGCTGGATTGCTAATATAGGACATAGGTCTTTAACACAGGACCCTGTTTTCCTTTTTGTCATCTTTTTGTGTGTGGAGGGTTCCATTGCTGCTTTGGCTGTGCACAGTGGGAGGACAGAAGTTTTCTCATGATGGTGGGATGGAAAAGGTTTTCCCTTTCATCATCTTCCCTGACAAAAACTGAAGCTTGAAGCCACTCTACTTCCAAAGTGGAAGAGCTTTGTCTCCACGTGCCTGCACTGAAGGATTTTTTGTGGGGTTTTTCTTTTAAGTAAGAGAAGATCTTAGTTGAGTCCAAATCCCTGTGGACTAACACTGCTTCTCATCCTTCTGTGGGGTCCAGGCTCTTCTCTTGGAAAGTACATTTCAGAGCTGTGTACTGGCAGAAATTTATGCACTTAAACATAATTTTTGGTGTGTCCAGAGATTTGGAAGGAATCGTGCTTGGGAAGAACTTTTTGGTCAGATGGTAGACTTAACAGAATTTGGGATTTGTTCATTGTTTTATTTTCTTATTTCTGAAAGAAAAGCTTCACTGTGGGATTATCCAAATACATTTTGTGTTTTTGTCCACCCGTGACTGTGTCCAAATCACCAGTTGCAGTTTGTTCTGTGCCAGCTGAGGAGGGAGAAAGTTCAAATGACAGGAGGAGTTTTTCTGGTGTCTGAACTCTGTTATGCAAGTGACAAATCGAGTTCTGCATTAAAGAAGTGTAAATCTGGTTAAAGCCACTGAAATTATTGCGGATTTAGGCTGGGGCCTTATCTTAGGGTGTGTTTGGGTTTCCTGTTGGAGAAGAAAAAGCACAAAATCTTTTCTTTTTACTCCTGGCAGCTGCTGGGCTGTGTCCTATGCCATCTGAAAAATAATTGCAGATTTAAAAAATCTGCTTCTCTCCTGGTCTTCTGTCCAAATAAATAAATTTTTAAAAAATGGAATAAACTGGGTGTCAGGAGTTGTTTAAAACCCATTTATTTATATTTATTATTTGGTAACAGCGTGTTCTTGGCGCAGGAAGATGAACTCTAATGGACTTCTGACATCCAAACGTTGGTGCTGATCTGGAGCTGCATGTGAATCGAAATGTAAAATTTGGGGATGATTTCTGCCATAGCTGCTTTCTGAAGGAGCAAGTTGCAGTGACATAAGCTTTGCATCCAGTTTGCCTGTGTTACACCAGCATATGGCTCAGACACTTTGCTCCCATCCCCAACAAAATGGGCTCCAATTTTAGAATGTCCTTTACTGCATCTCCACTTTTTTTCTTTTTTTACTTAATACTTCAAATTTTTGGAATTTTTTTTTTAAATTTGCTGCATTTTAATAATCACGCTCGAGTCCATTAATAATCGTGCTCAAGTCCATTAAGCTTTGTGGGAAGTAGAAAGAAATAGGAAAACAATGAGTCATTGAAATACATAATGTGGAGGATTAAATTCCTCATTCTGGTTGAATTCCTCCCAGGCAATAAGGGAAGGTCAGGCGAGTATCATATCATGGTAAAAACATTTCAGAATTCTAGCAAGTGGGTTTTTTTGGGGTTTTTTTT
>VZDJ01000044.1:269049-287143 GCA_008694505.1 Cyanoderma ruficeps
GTTTGGTTTGGTTTTTTGGGTTTTTTTTTGTCAATACTCCTAAAATTTGACTTTGAGAATGCAAGGTCACCCGTGCTGGATGTCCTTTCTTTTCAAATAGCTTTGGTACGGTGGTAAATAACATTTTTGACTTACTCCTTGAGGTGGCAAGATGGGAATGGGTGGCTTTTACAGTGATCAAATCCAGGTCAGCCTTTTCTCATTAGATAAAGAATCTTTTCTGCAAAGCTGAATATCTTTTAATCACGTGAAACTGAACACACAGAGTCAAGACTTACCTGTGTGTGAAATAAAGCCATTGGGGCCACCTTTTTGTGTTGTTTTGTTTTCCTTGCAAACATGTTGAAAAAAAAAAATGTGTGTGATTAGCACTGACTCACATGAAGCTTGAATCAAAATCAGATCTCTGTCTACTGATATTCAAGTTTTTCACTTTTATCCTGTGAAATTCAGGATAAGGTTATTTTAGTTGAAATGCGAAGAGAGTTCTGAAGCATTTGCGAAATCCTTGGGTATGTATTTAATCTCCTTTATTTCTGGGATGCCACTGCTTTGTATCCTGGGTCAGCAATTGAAGCGGAGGAGATTTTTAATTATTCAACCTAAATGAATAATCAGTTTAATTTTAAGGATGTGTTGACAATGCGCCAGTGACATAAATAGCTTACTGCAAAGGATTTTTTAAGTTTTTGGTTGATTTGAAATTTAAGGGTAATTTTTGGCAAGGAAATGCCTCCAGTTTGTGGAATATTTACTATAACTCTATAGAAAGCCTCACCTCTGAAGGACCAAATTAGAGATAACATTCTGTGGGGACGTGCTTGGGCTTCCTGGGGAAAAGTGGAGATTTCTCTGTGGAAATCTTCCAAAAGGCCCCATGGCAGTTTTGGTCTGGATTATATGAACATTAAAAATGTCTTGGTTGCTTTCCATAATGAAGGGCCCGGCCCTGTTCCCTCTGCCCTGGGCTCCTGTTTCCCTTGGCTGAGTGGTGTCTGTCGCTGCAGAATCATCACAGCACAGGGAATTTAACTCAAAAATCCGTGAAAGGAAAGTACAATTGAACTCACCAAATTCTTGCTGAAGCAGTTTTTTGTCACAAACTCTGCTTGTAGGAGTACTGTTTTTCTCATCCTACCTGGAACGTATGAAATTTACAATTTGTTTTTTTCTTTAGGCTTTTTCTGATAGCCAAATATATTTCTGAAAGGACTGCAAAAATATATAACCTTAATGGTTTTTTTGTTACCTGGAGTGAGGCCTATTCGATTTTTTTTATTCCTTATTTTACACTTTATAGTTTTATGGTTATGACAGGAATGTTTTCTGCTTTCTGTCATCTTGTAATTTCATTAAATCAAGTCTAGAATAGTCAATTTCATCTGATTCCATTGAATTGAAAACTTTGCTGTAGAAGATCTGTGGGGAAAAATTAAACACAAACAAAACTGTTTCCTTAAAACTGGAAGGGTTAAAACTATTAAATTCTGATTAAGGAAACATTAATGAGTTTACAACCACCTGAGTGTTTACAACCACCTCGACGATAATAAATTCAGGCACACGGAAATACTTCATAATATAAGATTTATGTAGATTTCATGAAGAATTTATCCAGAGTAATTTGTATAAACTTGCAAGAATTATGCATCCCTCTCCTGTTCACGTTAGCCTGTGAGTAATGGTGGATAACTCCAAAACAGCTGACTGGGATGGAGGCAAAAAAGTAATTTCTTCTTTCTGATCTTCACGTATATTCCTAAAGATATAAAATAATTGCTGCAAATCATGGCCTGAGATATTTCCCATTAAATCTCAGTACTGAGAACGAAGGCGGCGACAGCAATAACTTCATCCCTCACTGGAGATTTTGTTTTGTGTAACTTTATTTTGCGTGCCCCAAGTTTCACAAGTCAGACAAAGAAGGGAGAGGATTGCAGCCAGTGCTAGAATGACCATGGGTTGATGATAATGATGATGATAATAATAATAGTCCTCCAGACTTTCTCAGGTGTGTGCCCAAGGACCCACCTTCATTGACAAAGAGTGAAAATTTACTTGAATAAAAACTGAGCAGGTTCCTTTGCCAAGCATGGCCACAGCTCAGCCAGTGCTTGTTGCCACCAGGAGGAAAGAGGCCAATTCTCAGGCACAGCCACCAGGAAAGGGGGTTGTAATGATTTGGCTGCTCCCACGGGAGGCTCCAGCCTTGTGGGGGAGTGTCAGGAATTGTGAATGATCCTCGTTCTCAACTGCTTTCCCTTGATTTGCATTTGCTTCCGAGCCGCTTAACCACGGGTAGATTATTTCAATTTTCCTGGTGAATAATGCATGAGGGTGTATAAGTGGATGTGCCTTGGCTGAGTGGGCTGCAGATTAGAAGTGTCAGCTCCTTTGCAGCATTAATGTGCATTTCTTTCTCAGGTTAAAGCTGGAGAGAACCTAGCTATGCTTTTTTTGGAGAACTCCTACAAGTGCCAAAATATTGGCAACGTTTGCTTTTTCTCTTCTTTTCCCCTTGACTACCTGTTATTTGAATGAAAAAGCCAGTTGCCAATTTTCCAGCGCAAGCTTATTTTCCTTGGGACTCCCCCTCAAGATTTCAATGCCACATTGTTGTACCTGCTGCTGGAGCTTTCTGGAAACAATCAGGAACAGGAGAGGGATTTTATTTATTTATTTATTTCTCTGTCACTCCTGTCAGCTCAGAACACTGATTCCTTCTGACTCCTCCTTCTTGCTCTCTAATATGTCCCAGAGGGAAAATTTGGAGTATCCTTCCCTGCTCTAGCAGCCTTGGGGCACAGATAGAGGCAATTCTTTTGTGTAACGTGTGGAATGTTTCATGGAGGTAGAGCTAAACAGGTTAAATGCTGTAATAATTGAAATAACATTTCAACCCACCATGATTCACTTATTAGAAAAAACCTCTGCAAATTTTTCCTGTATTAATTCATTAAAAGACATTTCAGTGTCTTACTGTACTCTTGTTTCAGTCCTGGATTATGCAGATATTTTATTCTTTTTCAGCTTACTGGAGAAATACCGTTTGATGCTCCAGATTTCTAGAAAATTAAAGCACAACAGTTGTCCTTGTTTGCCTGTGGTTAGCCTTGTATTTATAGGGCATTTATTCAAGATCATAATTGGATGCCTAAAATATCAAAACTCTGAAACTCCTGGGCCTTTCTAAACAAAATATTTAATTGGAATGGTGAAATGTGAAACCTTCTAGGGCTGTTTTAAACACGACATGTACTTCAGATAATGGTGTTCAATATGAGAGTCCTGTGGGAGTGTGGTTAAAAAGAGCTTCCTAAAATATGGAATCATGCCACAACGAACAAAACAGTCTTCCAAACCAGAACTCTTCCAAACTCCCCGACTGGAACAATATTCCTTGGAATTACAGACATCCAGACACGAACTGTAGCAAAGTATATTGTAAAATAACGCTTTCAAACGCAGCTTAGTCTGATGTTTTATAGGATAGGAGATTGAAGAGGAGTGAAACTTTAAGGGCTGCGTAGTAAACAAGGCACTGAGTTGTGCAGCTGCTTAAAAAGCAGATACAGATTAATAGCTACAATAACAGAATGCAATAAATATTTAAAACCAGTCCAACAAAGTATTTTGTGAACTTCTTACGGTATTTGATGCTGAAGATTGCAGAGAGAACACTCAGGCTCTTTTCAAGTTGTAAAATGCGAATTCTCCAAACCCAACCGAAGAATAACAGAGAGGAAACAGGGAAATCGTGTTGAGGTTGTGATTTAAGTTTGAAATAATTCCAGCACGTGCTTTGTGAGCTCTTTTTGTGCCAGTGTTGCTGCACTGCCAGGGCAGGGGTGTCTTGTCCCCCGCTGCTGATGTTGGTCCCTGACCTGCACATTTGTCACTCAAAGCAGCGTTTCTTTGCTCCAGGCATATCACTGAGATATTCCAGGCTTCCAAGTCCTGTGCCACCTTCCTGTGCAAGCCTTAATCCCATTTAATGCTCTTCCCTACCTTCCAGTCCCTCATTATTGTTTCCTCATTTCATGCTCAGAGTGACAGGGACAGCAGAGCCGGAGGAACCGAGAGGAAGTGAAGTTTCTTCCTCATCTCCTCTAAATGTCTGTTCTGTCCAATTCTCCATTTTCAAATCGTGCCATCAGAAGAGCTTTGCTTTTATGGCTTTCTGCTTTCGAATTTTCCCCTGAACATGGAATTCTGACACCTAACTTCTTTTTGATGTTGCCTTCGTTCCTTTGCCCTTCTTAAAGGATCCAGCTTCCCATATCCAAGTAGAAGTCCCTGGAATCCGTTGCTGTCAGGTAAGGGTTAAACCACAGTCATTTCTCTGTTTGGGGGCAGTAGTAGAAAGGTCTGATTTTGTTCCTGGTAAAGGTAAACCAAAGACACATGGAATACTTCAGGAGCACAGCTTTCCCAAAAGGAAAGGCTTCACAGACCCATAATCTGTTGACTTGAGCTGAACTTGGTGGTAAGTAAAGAGAATTTCTAGGAAGAAATTCCTCCCTGTGAGGGTGGTGAGGCCCTGGCACAGGGTGCCCAGAGAAGCTGTGGCTGTCCCTGGATCCCTGGACGTGTCCAATGCCAGCTTGGACGGGGCTTGGAGCAACCTGGGCTCGTTGAAGGTGTCCCTCCCCATGGCAGGGGGATGGAACAAGATGATCTTGAAGATTCCTTCCAACCCAAGCCATTCTATGAGTCAGTTAAAAATTTCAGGCTGAGAATGACTCCAAACTCCACATTTGGCCTTGAGAACCTCGACAAGACGGATGGAATAAAGTGGGTTTAGTATATTCATTATGATTAATAGAACAATCTTCCTAAAGTGTTTTGTATTGCGCCAATACGTACAAAATAATTTATCCGAAGAAGTGATTAAATGCTGCAAGACCCTGGTCCCCGTGCCAAAAGGACTGTGACTTCTTTAGATGTTTGAGAGTAAACACCCTCATATTTTAAAAGTGGTGTTGCTGTGAGGAGTAGTGGATATTTAGATTGTCAAGGAAAAAAAATGTAGTTGAGCACCTCATCTCCCAGTTTTCTTGCAGATGGTACTTCCTTCAGCGAGGATTCTGTGTGCAGGTAGGCTGCTCCGTGTGGTCCCAACTTCCTTTTTATCTGGGAAAACCAGTAAATGTGCATCAGAAAAAGGAAAACTTCTGCATAAAAAAGGGAATGTTTTATTTCCATGAATACGGAGATGATTTTTTTTTCCCCCAGGCTCTTTTAATGGAAATGTTTATTTTTTAATATACAGATTTATTTCCTGTTGTTTCAGTGTATTGATGTTTTAAATGTGATTTGCAACAACTCCAAATTTCACTGAACTCTGTAGGCTGGAATTCTTTTCAATTCTTAAAAAAACCCTCCTTATTTTGTCATCAAGGTCAACAGAATTTGGGCATTTTGATCATCCCAGCTTTGGAATTTAATTGAGCCAATGGTCTTGATGCTGCTCTGGCTTTTGCAAGGTGCCTGACGAGCCATGCAGCATTCCAGGGAGGATGGCTGTAGAATATACAGACTCAAATTCATTCCTGTAAAATGTTTATCAAGAACAGTTTAGATGAGGAAAGCTTACATAAAGAATTCCTGTGGTATGCCTACAGCAAGCCCACTTTTCCACGACAGCAAGCCCACTTTTCCACGGACATGTGTCTGGACATCTGGGAACGTACATATCCATTTTTCATGGTGCAGTGAGTGACAGAAGCCACTTTAGAGGAATTAAGTTCTCAATACTTGGAAGAAAATCCTTCCAATTGTCTAGAAAAGAACAGGTAATCTGAGATTTTTCTGGGTGCTAAGTATTATCAAAAGCATAAAGGGAAGGTTAAACATACTTTGTGTTGTTTTAGAGGTATTTGTGCTTCTGATACTGAGTGTTTGATTCTGGATTAAAGGAATTCATTCCAGAATTTAAATGCTTGTTGGAGCATCAAAAGCCCCACTCAGAGTTCTCTTAAAGCCCAAATAAACTTTTAAAGTCAGCAGGGATGGATTAGCCAGTGTATCTTCCATCATGAGTGTGAGACATGATTCAGGTTCCTTGTTTTCCTTGGTGCTTGTACAGTATATTTTAGAGGAATAAATCATACGTGATAACTGTTGTGTATTATAGTTTAATTTGCTTCTCTATTGTTTGGAGATAAGTCACTTAAACTAGGGAGAGACATTCAGTTAGAAAAAAAAATTGAATTACTACTGCTTGTGACTGTTACGCCTGAAAGAAAGAAATAATTTCTCAGTGTGTAGTTTGATGTTGCTATAGGAAATTTCCAGGATGTCGATTCCCTTGGACTGGTGTTCATGGAGAGTGACAGTGCTTGGAAACTCCAGTATTGATAGGGCTGACAGCTTTTAATTTGCCTCTGCAGCCTTGACCCACCCCAAGCTGTTTAGATATTTCAAATAGCGCCTTTCTTGGTTTTGGAGAAGATGAGGGCAGTCTGGAGAAGAGTTTGGTGAAGTCAGAGTTTTAATGAAAATATTTCAGTGTGTCCGCCCTCTGAATTCCTGTGCAGCGTCCTCTGCTCTTTGCCCAAGGTGGGAAGCTGTTCTCCATCCTGGAGACCTGGTGGTCAATCCCCGATCTCCTGCCATTGTGTGCTCATGGTTCCCCTTAGAACTTCCTTCTCCAGTCCTCCCCAATGTATTTTCAAAGCATTTAATGTTATTTCAGCCAAAGTGGGGCTGTGCTGTAACAGGAACGTTTGAAGCCTGGCCCCCGAACCCCAACTAGTTGAAGGAAGTTTTCGACGCTGTTTGATTAGGTTTTGTGTTTCTTGGTTTAAAATTATAATGCGGCGGCCTTGGAGATTTTTTAAAATTTTTATTCAAACTTAATGAGGAATTACAGGTTGTCAGAATCAAATTGTGCTGCTTTTCCTACCATGGTTACAGGCTTTGTAAAGGAATGTATAGGTGTACCTGCTCTGGTTTTATTAGAAGCTGGAAATTATCTTGAGGACTGCTTAGCTCTGCTTAGTTTTATGACATTTTTCTGTTCTTGTCAGAAGCTGCCATGGCAATTGCTTAACAAGGAATTAAAATCTCAGGGGTTCCTAATTCTGCTCCATCTTTAATGGATAAATTGTTAATAAACACACAGTATGTGGCATCACCTTTCATCCATAAAAAAAGGCACTGAGAGCTGATCTAATTCTTAAAAGGGTGAATTTGCAGAGGAATTCCTACAAAATATTGAAAATGAAAACCTCAAAACAGGTTAGAGAACCAATCTGCAAAACTGCTAGTCCTGCTCCCACTAATTGATATTTGTTTGCCAGCTTTGAGCTGATCTGGGCTTGACTTGTCTGGAGGTTTAGCAGTTCCCTGAGCCTAGCAAACTCTTAGATGATCCCTCCCCGTCTCAGGTCACACAGTGGCTGAGCTGTGCCCCTGTCCCAGGCATCCCTGACTGATGGAATGTGAGACCCTCCTGGAGGGGGTCTCTGGTTTAATTAGTGCAGCTTCCAGTCAGCCCCCAAAGGAAGGAGCACAGCGCTTGCCCGAGGTGGATTTTGTCCCCTTCTTTTCCATGCCCGTGTGCCAGGAATTGTAACAAATGGAAGAAGAGGGATGAGCCTGGCAGAAACCAACGGAGGCAGAGTTTCACAACACGGAGCATTTGGCCCCCAGTGAGGCTGGGTAGTCACAAATCCTGCTCAGTTATTGAAAACAAGTGACAACTTCCCAGTAACGGCTTCCAAGCTGTGAGGAGCCTCCTGCATTTTCAGGAGCTTCTCCCTGGGAGTGAGGGAGGTTACGCCAGGACACATCTTTTGATATCCTGTGACATTATGCAACGCACCCATCACGTTGCATCATCATTGAAATGCTGTTTGGATCATGTCTTTGCCTTGCATTAAAGCTTAATGGCAAAACATTTGAAATTGTACCACGAGAACAAACTGATTCCTACCAGCCTTCCTTCTGTACTGGTTTGAAGAGCTTGGCTAAATAGAGATGGACACGTTTCATCTTGATTGTTTTTGTTTTTTTTTTTTTTACCTTTTTAATCTTCTCAGCGTTTATTTTTCAGAATTTAGGTGGAGAAGTAAGATTTCCTGAAGAGCTGGGGTAGTACAACAGCCAGTTGAATCTTATTTTTCTTTCTTTCTCCCATCCTACAGAGTCTTGTGTGGGTGTTTGAATCCCGTTTAGCCTTCCATCTCTCATTTCAGTTTTCCTCTGGGAGACTTTTGGCACGTTCCGTTGCCCCTCATTGTTTAAACTCTAAACCAGTAACATTTTGATGCTGTGGAAACACATAATAGGATCACCAATTTTAAAAAAAAAATAATTAAAGTTTAAAATTTTTCGTGGTACTCCTTTTATGCTTTAATGGAGACAACGTTCAGGACAGCAGCCCAAGCTCCCAGGTGATCACAGCAAGTCACAGGGTGGCCTGGTACAAATTCTGCTTTCTGTGGATTTTTTTTTTTTGCCACTGCTTTGGTGGCTTTTTACTCTGCTCTGTGTTTCTCTCCGTGTTAGCTTCTGTGTAACGCCTGTGGGGAATTTCAGCAGCGACTTGCACAGTGAAACAGCATCAGTGAATTATTTAAAATAGGTATAGTCACTTTAGTGTGATTTAATAATTAAAAATCCCTTTTAAAAACCAAGTCAGCTCCATAGAGAGCTGGGGGTAAAGAACTGAGAACTTTGTTGGAGAGCTGGTGGCTGTGGCCAGGAGCCCTGAAATTTATGGATTACCATGAAATTGTCACCTCTGACAGCTACAGGAAGATCCCCTCAAGTGGCTTGAAAATCTCTGGTGGCTTATTTACTTTCTTATTACTCAGTAAATTCAGACCTAAATTATCATTGCACCTTCAGACTGTTAAAACAATACCCCTTTCTTATTTCCACTGTTCTCTTCCAGGTAATTGTTTAATGATATAAATTAATAACTTGAGTTTGTAATTTTAAATGAGGAAATATTGTTAAAAACCTAGGCTTTCTGTATAAAATGTGGAATTTTGTTGTTGTGGACATGCACACATATGTAGAGTTAGAAAAGCCTCTGGCTAGCATTCTATTTTCCACATTCATAGGTATAAATCCCTGAGAAAACCAGTGTAAATTGGGATGTTAGCTTTGGATTACAAACAGCTTCATTTAGGGAACCAAGCAGAGAAAGGTGTTGCCTGAGGAGGTGAAAATATTTTATTTCCCTGAGAAAACAAAGTGGTTGCTATGGGACAGAAAATGGTCTAATGATGGTTTTCACAGAGACATGCAACTGGACAGAATTAGAATATTCAAACCACAGTGGGCAAAAAATGTTGGTTTTTCCAGGATGTATCTGTGGAAGATTTTTCTTAGTGTAGGTCTGGATACTTAGAAGAAAAGTGAAGAAGTGGGGGTTTTTTTCTATAGGGTACAATTTAATTGTTGGGTCTATTTATTATTTTTTTTTTCTTTCAAGTCCTCCTACAATATTCTGCAAATGAAGCATTTTTATTTAGTTCAACTGCTTTTAAATACATATGGAGAGAATCCCAGTCCTTTCGAGTGCTGAATGATGATGTTTTGAGGGGGTCACCAAGTACAAATAATGCTGGGGGGTTTTTGTGCGTGTAGCAATATCGTGAAAAATCTAAGCAATGAATAAAACTAATGAATTTAACTACAATTAAGCACCGTGTGGGGAGGGGCATAGAAATGCCAGATCAGTACAGGTAGTTGGTGTCTGATGCCGTAAAAAGGCACATTTTAGAACGTTCAGGGGTTTTAAAACTGGTTTTAAGCCTGTGCTGCAGTGAAGTTTATCTTTCAGAATTCGATTAAGTGGACTTAGAAAACTCCTTCAGTGGTAAATCCAGAAATCACACATGAGCCATGTTCCTTTCTGCTGCTTGGTCTGGGAATACACACAACTGTGCTCGCTGGGTTTTGCTCTAGCATAAAAGTGCTTTTGTTACTTACATGAATTACTTACCGCTTGTACTCTTCTAAATATTTTAATGTCCTTCCCAGCTTATTAAGGACACTGATTTTTAATGCCTGTAGATTAGTAATGAGTAAGTGCCTTCCTAAAAAAATTGCTCTGTTCTTGAAGGAAGCGAAACCTAGAGTTGTTTTGTAATACTTGTTCTCGTTCCTTTCATCACTTTATTCCTCATACTAGCTTGAGGACCTTAGAAGTCTTTATTATCCAAAGAAATTTCTGCTGTGGTCATGCTTGAAAGTCCCACTAGCTGTGTGTGCCTTGCATGACTGCATGCAAAAATTGCTGCTTTGGATCTTCCTGCTTTTGGTGTGAATAGCTGAGGATGTCATCTTGCAGTGTGATCAGCCTGCTGGGATCCTCCCAAATTCCCTGGGAGTTCCTAGTGTGTAGTGTCAAGCTAGGAAAGTCCTCTTTGTGCTAGTTAAGAGCTTTTCCTCAGTGTGCTGTGTTTTCAAAGTTCCTGAAGGCCACAGACCAGGGACAGAGAGCACAATGCTGATTTCTGTCCCTGATGTGTGCCTGTTTGCTCTGAGTACCCATCTGTGATTACCACCATCAGTGCTGAATTCCTGCCTTGTTCGGATTTCCCATCTCTTTTCCCATTTATTTTTGTGTTGTTCATAACTGTTCCCTAAATTTTGCCTTAGATTCCTGTCGAACTACTTCAGCCCTCCCTCACGGTGTCCTTCCACAGCTCCTTCATTTCTGCAGCAAAGGTGTCGTTTTCTACCGGGCAGTTTCCTGAACTTTCTGCCCTTACACCACCTTTCCATCCAGTTAAATGCTTATGGGGTCTATTCATCCCTGCTAGCACAGTCGCTAGACCTCGGGGCTTCTTTTCTCCTCTGCTTTTCTCCTGTGTGTGTTTGCATGTCCTTTTCTTTGCAGAGCTCCCTGTTAGTGAAGATGTGTTTCTCACCTGGCATTAGCGGTGCTTTGTCGGGAGGTTTGTTGTGTCCTTGACTTTAGGCATCACCTGCTCTGGGTATGTACTGAAAATGCAGAATACTGAGAGATGTCAAGGTGTAAAAGCCAAGAGAACAATCCTGGTTAGGAGACAGCTGCTTTCCCCTCTCCTTTTTCCTCTAGTGGAGAGCGGCAGAAGAAATAGGAAAGATCAGCTGGAATTACAAAGGTTTTCCCAGCCAGAATAGTGCATAGCAACAAAATCCCTGAGAGTTCACCCTTTGAGGGACACAGATGAAGGTTAAAATTGGTCAGGGAGGCTCAGTTAGCAAAATTTGAAATCCAAATGTACACTGAGGCAGAGTAAGGTGTTGGTCAAGAGAGGGAATCTGGGGCTTGTTTCTGATGTTATTTACCACTCAGCAACACCTATTTGCAGATAAGGCTGTCCACTCCTGGCAGTTTATGATCAGAAAATCTTTGGTAGTCTCTTCTAGTTATCCTACAAAGGTCCATTTCTCTGGTTCTGGAGCAGTGCTGGCTTGCATCATTCATATGGTTTATTTATTTCCTGACTGAAATTTCAGTCCCTTGAGAGTCCAGAGCAAAAAAATAAATCACCTTTACTGGGGCTGGGATTTAAACATCTGTGTGTTTCCCTTTATTCATTACTTAAAACCCCACAGAATAAGAGGTGCCTCTGTCCCAGTGTCAGAAGTGTGTGACTCTCACTGGATCCTCACAGCCTTTCCTTTTCATCATCTCTTCTACATAAATGTAAATCATGGCTCACTCCTGCATCTCTACTATTTCCTGCAGCACTGCTTTTGGCTGCTGAATGGTTGGATTAACCCTTTAAACTGGTGCCTGGTGTTCAGACCCTGAGTGAGGTTTTAGGGGTTGTGCTTCCCTCCCTGGTGCAGCACTGGGGTGTTTGCTGCCTCCTGTACTAGTGACAGGCTCTTCCCTGAGTCACTGAGCCCCTGACAGCAGTGACCCATCTGCATTTGCTCCACTGGAAACTCCTCCAGATTGTATCTCCCAGATTTGCTGGGAACCACTGGAATTTTAGATTATTTTCTTCCTGCCTTCCAGTCCTTCCACCTCCACTTTATACTTTATTTCTTGATGTCAGATGTGTCCTGTGAGCCCCCTTTTTTTCTTCTCCTTTTGTGCTAACAGTTCCTTTGATGTTCCTTCCCAATATAAAGTGAAGCCTGGTCTTAGCCAGGGGGACTTAGGGTGAGTCATCTCTAAATTTCTTGCCAAATCCTGGGCCAGGAAAGATATCTTAAAACTCTATGGAAAACTTACTTGAGGGGATTCTAGAGAAGTATCCCATAGCTTTTGCATTTCCATATATTCTGTTTTACCACCCTCCACCAGTCATCACCCAGCTGAGGGAATGCCTTTAGGCTATTCCTGACCCTCAGTGGGAACTTGACACAGGGAATGAGAATAATCTCTGACTGTGTTTCTGTCCCCTGCTGTAACAGAGGTGTCCGGGGGACTGTGGTCACTTCTCTGTTGTTTCTAGCAGTGGTTCCTCAGGAGCCAGAGCTGCTGGGAGTGCCTGCAGGATTGTTCCCAGTTCTGGTGTCCACTGGTGGAGCTGAGGGCTGAGTATTTCCTTTGGTTTAGGTCTCTAGCGAACAAAAAATATTGCAAGTGATTTGAATTCACTTCTCAGCTGAAGCATCCTAATGTAATATCTGAAATGCATATTTGTTGTCACCCTGTTTTATGTTTTCTGTCCTATCCACTTTTTTCCTCTGGATGCGCAGTGTATTCTTCATGCACTTGTTTTTGTTTATAAAGATGGCACGGTTTATTCCTGAAACATTTCATGCCTGAATTGTGCCTTGAATTTGTGAGTGCAGCCATCGTCTGAATTTAGATCTGCTTCTGTGGATGGCCACAGAGTGGATCCTAGGTGGCTGATGCCAAATGATCCTTCCTCCAGTGAAGGTGCTGCTGGGCACATGGAATAGTCACACACGTGTCACCACACGTACAGGTGACACCAAAGTGAGGATGATTCCTCTCCTAAACACGGTCTGCAGCTGCTCAGAAACATCAAGAATCTGCATCTGAGATGCCGTGGCTTAGTAAAGAGCGACATAATGCAGTTCCCATATTCATACAGTTCCTCTCCTTTCTCTGATCCCATTCTTTTTTAGGGATGTGCATTAGCACTATTTGCATCACTTCTTGTCGGGAAGAAAACAGAGTTATTTTGAAGCTTGAACACGGAAGTCAAATTTCATTGTAGTAGTCATGATGTCCGGGGGTGGGACTGCCAAATAATATCCAGAACTCTTCTCTTTTCTTAGTAATGTCTTGGATGTCAGCCATGCATTTTCCACTGAATTAATGAACATCAGATCTATGCCAGGAACGTAAGAATAGATGGCATTGCTTCTGAAATAGTTTGTACATAAAATTACTTTTTGATGATGGGTTTAAAGCCTGCACCTTCTTTATGCTTTCGGTTGATCTTGTTTACCTGCTCTGACTTACTAACCTATTTAACAACGGTCCTTTCTTTTGTATTCTTGTTGCATAAAATCTAAACCCAGCTGTCAGCACAACATGCAATCTGCTGGAAGCATCAAGAAACAGGATGGAGGAAAAGAAGTCTTCCCTCAGCATCTTCAAATATTGTAAAGCACACGTGATGTCGTGAAGCAGAGGTGGGGATAGTATTGTGACATCACTTAAATCATTAATCCACCTCAAAACCCCTTCAGTGAGCCAGCTTTCCTTTCTCAATGGGACTCAGCACTGAGAACATTATAAATGCTGCAAACACCTACATATTTGTACAGAGATAACCCCCTGCCTCAGCGGATACAGGCTTTTTTTATCCTTTCTTACTTATACCAGCATGATTCATTAGCAGTTATTTTTGAGATGAAGAAATGTAGGCTACTAATACAATTTAAAATACTGTTATATTAATGAATAAGTCAGCAATGTTTTAGTTCCTATTTAACACCAAATGTCTAAATGGAGCTAAGGATAGCGAGACAATTATCAGCTTAAATTATTGGGTTTTATCTTTTAAAGATCCTGCTTAATAACATGACTTTGGATAGAGCTTGCAATCCCCTGTTTAGGAGAGAAGATATTTTGGGGGGGGGGTGGGGTGGTGAATGGCTGTGTGTCTCCCATCTTTAGCAGAAAAGACAACTGGAAATTTGCAGTGGGAGAATCTCTGCTCAGGTAACCCAAATGTGCCTTTTCTCAGAAGTGTCAGTGTGAATTACTTGGTCCTTAGGTCCATTTTGGAGCTGAGATGATGAGAATAAGAGCAGAGGATGAATCTTTGAAAGTCACTTAGGTAAGAGGGGAATAACTGTGCTGAGGATAATGTGGGGTACCATAATGATGGGTCTCACTAGCTCCACGTTTGAGAAGCAAAATCTACAATCACAGAAATGCTTTTTGCTTTCTACACTCACAACCCCCACCAGGATTCTCTCCCTAGATTCTCTTCTCACTCCTTGCAGGTTCCTGGGCTTCAGGAAGGCTGCAGAGTCAATAATTCAGGTCTCTTGGTGCTTAGTTTCTGGCTTACCAATGCTTTTGCCAAGATAAAAACGGGCTGTGCTGTAAAACGAGAATGAAAGTGGCAATGCAGGTTTTTGTCATTAAATACCTCATAAAGTGGCAGCACCTGTGGGAAGCCAGCCAGCAGAGGGAAAAGCTCCCAGAGTTTAAATTCCTTTGCTGACATCTCAAGCAGAGTTCTGTCTCCTCAGTAAAAGGCTGTATTCTTTGCTCCATGAAAGGATTCCCCTCAAAGGGCAACAAGCCAGTAAAAATTTACAGTAATGTTGTATTTACTGCTTGGTTGTTCCCTCCTCTCTCCACAATTAAACTTTGGGTTATTTCCACCACTGTTATGCATTTAAGTCTTGCAACCTCCCATGAATGTTCCTCTTCTAGATGCTGTTTTCTTGTGTCCAGCTCCTCTTCTATCCCCATCCATTTGTCTTGGTTGCCAGTTTTATGTAACTTTGCCATGACGTGGCATCTTCCAGAAATTCTCTCTCCTGGCCTACTCTTACATGTTATTTATTTCCTGTTGAATCTGGGTGGCAGGAAGATTATCCTTAGGGAGTTGGTGCGGGAAGGAGTGAAAGGCAACTGTAGCAATGAGAAGAAGGGAAAATGAGATTGAAAAATGGCAGTGAAGGACTTAGATTTAGGAGTTGGAGAAGGAGGAGCTGGAGCTAAAAGAAAATGATCTGAATTTCTTTCTTTGCTGTTTTCTTACTCTACCTGCTTTGGCTACCTCACACTCATGCATGAACTTTCACATCTGACCAGTCATATATTTTGAAACTTCTACAAGAGTCCAACCTTTTTTTTTTTCCCCCATTGAGAGCAATATACACTTTTCAGTTATGAAAATGGTGTTATTCTAAATAAAACTGACATGATCCACCAACACTTTCAGAAGCACAGATGCTTTGTCCCACTATTTACTAAAGAGGTTCACACTTAGATTAAAGCAGTGAAATCAAATCACTGAATAAAGCCTGGAACAACATAATGATTTAAGGAATTCATGGGGAGCTTCTGGTAGGAAGAAAGTTACACCGAGGCAAAATGAAATTGTTTTCTGTACAACACCAGGACGCGGATGCACCGTGCAACCCCAATATTGGTGCAATTGTTTTGCTGAGCACCTTGTGTGCTTTCATTTGTCCTTGTTCTCCTCTGCAACCACAAATTCAAGTGCTGCATCTGAGGCCCATCAGTGTCAGACTTGGCAGAAGTGTCTTTGTTACAGGAGCCACCAGCCATGAAATTCTCTCTCTCAATGACACTGCTCGGTTATTATTTTTTCTTTCCAGCATAAACTTACGTGGGTTGGGGATATGCACAGCCCCCTGATGTTAAGGTGATATTTTTTCCCAACTCGACGTATACATAATGCCAGGAATGAAATTAATTTGTTTGTGTACTTCAGTCCTCCTGAGTGCTGCTGCATCAGGACAAGATTTCCCGGCGTGTTATTAGTGGGGAAAATTGCACCGTCCTTTCACCAGCTCGTTTAGAGAGCAGAAGAATTTGTAGCGGGATATAATTATATTTGATTCCTATTTTCTCTCTTGTTGTTGGAAGTGAAAGAATTGCAGCTTCAGGGGTTCACACTTGACTGCTTTCAGTTCAAGTTGATAGTCTGAGCTAAATGGATCCTTCTGCTCAAACACTGTACAAGTTGTTAATCTCTTGCTTCAACGACACTTGTAAGGAGCTGGTTACTCAGAGTTTGCTGCTGTGTAAAGAGGAACTGCTCTGGAGGAGTTCTGCTCCCTGATGAAAACACACCTTGAAACAAGCCCGGTTCATATTTAGAGAAATCAATTACGACAAGTAGTTCTGTGTTTTATTGACTGCAAATCACCCGTTGCCTTTTTCTGAAAGAGTTCACAGGAACTGTTTACTTTTTAAAAGATTATGTTTTTCCTCATCTCCATGGCCAGTAGAGAAAACTCTTCGTTATCAGGGTGCACAAATGGATGGAGGATAGGGCACAAATATTTATTGTAGTTATTTGTATTATTCAGAGGAAGAGTGGATGTCACTTTCAATCCAAACGTGAAAAACAGAAACGAGGGGCTGTGAGTGCTCTGGGAATATAAAACCTTGAGAAGGCCTTGTCAGAGCTGGCCTTCCCATTCCAGGGAGAACGTTCTCCCCAACCAGAATACAGAAAATATTCAGCTTTATTTGGATAAGTTGCTTCTTCTATAGCAATGTAGCTGTTAGTACGAAAGCCAGCCATATTTTATTCAGATTGGCTGCTTGCTTCCACGTTGCTGATAGATTTCAATCATGTTTTGAAATTCCCCTTCAGCTATTGGAGCTTTCTCTCATTGCTTTTGCTTTTTTCTCTCTCTTCAAGCTGCTGCTTGCGAGACATTTCCCTCATTATTGGCCATTGTTTCCTCCTCAATTCCAGCCTTTCACAGAGCATTGGAGGGTTTCATTTCCCCACCTTTTAACCTTCTATTGTTCTGCACCCCTGACCTGGATTCCTCACACAAAGCCACCCCTCATCCTTGGGGATAGAGGTTTTATTTCTGTTCTCAGGTAAATTCTGATCCATGTATCTGTATTGCTGCAGGCAGAGCTTCAGATATTTGCAGCTATTGCCACACAGAGCCTGGTATTTTTTTTCTTTTTGAATCTTATTCAAGCTCTTCTGGATCATAATTTCTCCACTGAGTACCTTCCAACCTCTCAGAGAGATGTCAGACGTTTGCTCTGACACGTAGCAAGTTTTGAAGGAATACATAGCAATTTTAAAATGCGATCTAACCAGAAGATGCTCTGTCTCTCCCTGATGTGTGAGCATCTGAAAGTAAAGCCCTGAGGTGAACTGATCTCCCTTCTCAGGCTCCTGCAGCTCTTTGAATGCTTTCCCTGCAGTGCTGCTGTAATCTCAGTGAGGGCTAATTTATAATCATCTGAATATGGCAAAAAAAAAAGGGGGAGGAGGATTGATTTTCACTTCCTGTGATTTTAATTTATGTGTGGCAACTGTGGATTTGTCAACTTTTAAATTCCTTTGGGATGTGCCATCAAACACATACACCTCCCATGCTTTGAGTAAGCACAGTTTAAAATGAGTGAAGTGTCTTCTGCTGAACTCTGTGGTCAGGTCTCTCCACCACACAAGAAATTGCCTCTGATTAAGCCATCCCCAGAGCTGCAGCAGAGCCCAGAGCCTTTCCCACGTCCTCGTTGTTGGTTTTGCAGGAAGTTCTGGGCAGGTTCTGGGTTCCTTGGCCCTTGTCACAGGCGGCACAGGCTGGGAACGGTGGTGCCGGGTGACGGAAGGGCTGTCTGGCACACGGCTCTGCAACTCCCACCGCTATTTTTTTGCTTTCTTTTCCTAATTGATAACTCCTGCCATCTGTTCCTGAGCCATCCCTCTGCTGTCCTTTCCCACACACTGTCTCCTGCCCCTGTTCCACCCTTGGGCTCAGGCTGAGTGCCCCAAGGCTGCCGCCAAGGGCTGGTTGATACCAGGGGTAGCTGGGTGCGAAGATGCTGCTGACAGAGATGGAACGTCAGGTCAGCCCAGGCTGGGCTCTCCCAGCAGCATTTCACTGGGCTCAGATGCTTCTCTCTCTGTGCTGCTTTAACTGCAGTTCCATGAGCAAACCCCACAGTTTTTTTTAATTCAACAAAATT
>VZDJ01000044.1:289319-307281 GCA_008694505.1 Cyanoderma ruficeps
AAGACAGTGAATTTCCTATCCTTTGGAATCTCGGTATCTTAGATTTAAGCAGATCTGCTTAAAATCTTTGTGATTTTTAGCACCTCCCCCTCCTTCCTATGCGCCTGTTTCAGTTATTTGCTCTTCCTCTAGGAGCATGTTTGCACTGGCAAGCATAGTTATCCATGAGTTTCTTTTTATTTCAGAATTAGGACTTTCGGAACTTCTCTGGTTACATCTTGTATTTCCTGGCGCCTGCGCTGAATTTACCAAACGAGCTTGGTCAATTCTTTTCGGTATTCTTAAAAGAAATCCTTTTTTTATTCCAGTGTGATGGAAAGGGGAGGGGATAATAATTGTGCTGGTACCATCCCCTCTGTTTCAAACTGGAATACAGGAATATAGGTTAGAGATTCTGTGTCGTGGCAGCTTTGGTTCCATCCTTACCGTGGTCATCGTGTGAAGCTTGGGGTGATTTGTGCCTCTCCTCAGATTGGTCCTTTGGATGAAAGAAAGAAAAAGGAAAGAAAGAAATTTGGAAAAGGGAATAAATAGCAAAAAAGTGAAGAGTGGAGGGGAAATAGGGAAAAGGAAATAAACAGGGAAAAATAAATAGCGAAAAGTGAGTTAACAGCAGCAAGCAAATAAGCAGCACCAGTCCAATAAACAGTGGGATGCTCCGCGCACCGAGAGGCAGCGGCGCGGGTTGAGAGGCAAAGGCAGGTCCCCGGCAGCTCCCAGCCCTGGCCGGGCTCTCCCGTGCCCAGCAGCTGCTCCGGTCCCTCCTCTCCCGGCTGCCAAAGGGGGATTTTTGGCCCCCGGAGCTCCCGCAGCCGGCGGGCTGGGCAGCGGGAGCAGCGTCTGCTCTGCGGGGCTGTGGCGGCGGCGGGTTCACATGACTAATGCTGGGAGAGATAGCGGGAGCGCTGCTGCTGCTTCTTTTTTTTTTTTTTTTNTTTTGAGCAGCTCCAGTCTGTGCACAGTTGGCTCCCAGCTGACAGACAGAATGTGGGGTGGGCTTTGTCACCAGAACGCTGGGTACTGCATGCCCAGCTATGCTCGCAATTCCACAGTGCCCAGAAACCTGCTGCTTATGTCAGGGTGCAGCCAGCCTGAACACATAGAAATTGGGTAGCTTGAGTGTTGGTTTTTATTATTATTATTATTATTTTTAATTTTTTAAATTTTTTTTATTTTTTTTATTTTTTTGCCTCTTTCTTCCCTGCAAAGGTTATATAATGAGGGGATTGCTGCTAGAGTAAAAAGGGAAAATGAAGTCTTTGTTAAATGCCTTCACAAAGAAAGAAGGTAAGCGATGAAAGCAGAGCACTTTGATGTTTCAGACTGGTGTTTTCTTGTGTACATTTAATATGATGGGCTTAGTGGCTCTGTAATTAATCAGTTCCTGCGATTTCTTTTTCAAAATTATTTGATGTTAGTCCATTTAGGCAAGTGGTTATTAAAGCTGGATGTGACTTTATTCTTTTTAGGATTTTCTCTGAAGAATCGAGTAGTTATAAAAATGGTTTTGTTCCCTAAGAAATGCATTTGGAGATCCGGGAGCATTTTCCTAGGTGAATTTTGTCAGTGAATGGTGCTGAATTGCCCCTTCAGATGTATGAAGTGCCAGGAATAGAATTCAGAGAGCTGGAGGAAGGATTATGTGGTACTTTCAAGTATGGTTTTAGGGATGATAAATTTAAACTTTTGGGGCATGGAATTAGTTTAGGCATTTTCATGTCATTTTATATCAGGTGTTTTTTTTCCCAAACAAGTTTTGCCACAGTTATTCTTGCAGTTCTGAAACGTGGTGAAATATTAGGGAAAAGCAGAGTCCAACAGGGACTAAAGCAGGGACATTTGCATTTCATAATTTTGTGTTGTAGTTCTGTTTGTTAATTGTGAAAATAATATAAATAATGCTGATAAGAGGCAGCTAAAAAAATATCCACCCACTTACAGTTTGCAGATTGCTGGGGAAAAGAAACAGTTGGGTGGAATATTAATCACTTCAGGCACAGAAATGCTTATTTTTAACTCTTTCTATAAAAGATTTGTGTTAGACACGCATCAATTGGTGTCATTAGTTGTCCCCTTCCCTGTTTATTTCCCGTAGTAAAGGCTAATTTTGCTCGTAGTTCTCCCCTCAAGAATAGAACGTTAATAGCAAAACAAAAGCTGAACTCTTAAATGGGCTTGTAAAATGCTCCCGAGGTGTGTGAGGGGAAAAAGAATTCCTTTCCTCCGGTGCCTGGAGGGTGGCTTCTCCAATCTGTCAGTCCAGATGTGCCCTGCAGCTCTCTGTCCGTGCTGTCACCGTGCTGTCACCCTGTCCCTGTCCTCCCTCCCCCTGCCACCAGCAGAGATGCCACCAGCCTCTCCAGAGTCCCCGTAAACATCCCCAAAAAACGCTGCCAAGGTTTGGTTTTCTCAGCCTGTGGCTGGGAGGGCTGGGCAGGCTGCTTTCAGCTTCATGAGAAATTAAAATCTGAGGGTCAGACCCAAGTTTTACTAAATCCAAGGCAAACTTTGGTGACCTGGGGGAACAGCATGAGACCGTCAGGCAGCAAACCTGAGTGTGCCAAACATCCCCTGTACTCGGTTTGTGTGTTTTCTCCTTGACTGAATTCTGCTCTGTTGTACCTGGGAAAGATCCCCATCTTCAGTGAAGGGATTTCTGAAGCTGTGTTCCAAATGTCAAAAAAGAAGGGATGTGGAAACGTTGCATCTCTGCTCCACACGTTGACCTGAGGGTCTGTATGTGCCAGTTTTGGAGATAAATGCTGTGAGTTTGCTGTAAGTTTGCACTAACTGGGGCTTTCACCGTGACATCTGAAGCACCAAGGTGCTCTCATGACACCCTCGGCTGCTTTGAAACCTTAAAGAAATATGGAATGGGAAAAGACTTGAAGTGTCAGGAAAATGATCCAGAGTTTCTGCCAGTTTCTAACATAAGCATTGGATTCCTGGGCTTTCTCCCCTTTAACAGCTTTTAAAGGCTGTTTCCCTTATTCCAAAGGAAACATGGAAATGAATTGAAGCCCTTTCTGTGCACGCTGTTCCCATGTTTGGTTATTCTGATGCTGTTGAGTTGTTTACTAGAGAAAGTTTCAGCTCACTGGAAATTCAAAGGATGTTGTAAAATATTCAGAATTGTAGCTAATCATAAACTGACTCTGGTGAAATGATACAAACCATTCTTTTACTTGCAGTTCCATCTCTATTTTATGCTATAAATATGCTCTCAGTTTCGCACCGAAACCTTAAATTTTGCTTTGTTCTCTCAATTAAGGGCTCTATTTCAAGGCAGGACAGATTGATTCTTATCTATATTCATATTTATGTGGATTTATTTACTTGCACAGTATGACAGACATTCTTATTCTGTTTTTTGTGTGGTTTTGAAGGGTATTGAATGAGTAGACATTTCTGGCTCTTTATAAATGGCACTTACTGGCACTTTAGAGATGTAGGATGATATTTCGTGGCGTTTTTTCCCCAATTTAAATATGATTTTTTTTTTCTTTGAGAATTGCAACAGCTCATTGAAGCCCTCAGGATAATGCCTGGCTGCCTTTTGCTGGTTATGCCACTGTGACTTTTTGGATGTAAATCTGTGCACTTTGGCTCAGGTCCAACGACCCCGCGAGCTCCACCGAGAGAAATTAATGAGGGCAGTTGCAATAACGGGGATCAAGGCCAGCATGAGGTTTTGGGGTCAATTCCTTTATGACAGGGCAGGAAATTCCATCACATCTGGTGCTAACTGGGTGCTTTTTTATTAGGGAATTTGCCCTCTAAGTTGCACTTGGGACAAACCCGACCCACTAGAGTGGGGAAAGGAGATCTGGAAAGTTGTGTGAACGCTCTTGTGTGCCAGGAGCACACGTGGAGGGCTGGCCCCTCTGCTCTGAGTTAGATTTGTGTCGTGCTTGCTCTGTTTTGTGTTGTGACTCTTTCATTAAGGAGTTTCTTGGAGCCTTTGGATATCGTGGTGTTCCCTCCGGGGACGAAGCCCGATGTATTACCCTGGGGTAATCTGCTCTACATACCATAGTAATGGATGTGGTAGGAATGCCAGGATTAGAAAGAGGGGAATGCCTGGGGATTGCAGCAGTGTAATAGAGTTCTGCCAGGACAGGAAGCCGTGTCCTCGATTTTTAACCTGCGAGATGGGGATAAGGTGACTGCTCACGGATTTCAGGTTAGGCCTGAACATGAGGTGGACCAGTTTGGGTGCCAGCTGGGGGATGGAAGCTGCAAGTCCATGCGTCAGGAATTCTTCTGGGCAGCCCTGTTCTGTGCCTTTCTGACTGAACGTGACAACACAGCGGGAAATTGAACTTTCTGAGCCCCAAACTTGGCAATAATGAGGTGTCCCCCATTTCCTGGAGCACAGTTCAGAGCGTTCAGCAGGCTCGTGGCACTGGCGTTGCCTCACCATGTATTCAAGCCAGCAAACAGGTTAATGTTGCTGTGTTGTTTTTGATTCAATGATGTTCTAAAGATAATTTGATCAGCTCTGCTGGCAAGGTGGAGTTTGTGTCTCTGCAGAAGAAACAATGCCATATGTTGCATGTGGCGGTAAACACACACACACGAATGTGAAATCTTCTGAGCTCACCCTCCATGTCTGTCTTTGCACAGTGCCCTTTAGGGAGGCTCCCACCTACTCCAACAGGAGGAGGAGGCCTCCCAGCACCTTGGCAGCCCCCCGGATCCTGCTCCGCTCCAACAGCGACAACAACCTGAACATCAACAACCTCCCCGAGTGGTCGGCCTCCTCCTCCGCCTCTTCACACCGCAGCCTTTCCCCTCACCTGCTCCAACAGATGCAGAGTAATCCCAATGGAACTGTAAAAACCGTGGGGAGTTACACTCCGTCCTCCCGGAGCCGCTCGCCGTCCCTCAACAGGCTGGGGGAGGATGCCAAGAGGCAGCAGCACAGGCACATCAGGTGAGTTTTGGCTGTTTCACCCCTGAAGGCACCCTGCTGGCCTGCCACACTCCTTTGTGTTATTTGCACTCTCTAGAACGTGTAGTTGTTCCTCCTCAGCACGGTGGACCGTGCCCAAAAGTGAATATTTTAATTGGAAGCACCAAAGCCAGTTGTTTCCTCAGAGCTCCAGCAGCCAGGCAGGCCTTCAAGTTCAGCAGTGTCTTAACACAGAGTTTGCACCTCCAGCTCAAGGTGCTGGCTCTGCACCTTTTCCCATAGCTGAAAGAAGGATTGTGTTTAACAGGAAAGCAAACTGTTTCTGGGATACCTGGTCCCTTCATGCCTGGTCATGCCTGGAAGCTGTGTTGGAGCTGCTCATGGGTGATGGAGCAGAGGCTGTTTAAGTTCTCTCTTCTGTAGGTGTGTGCTGAACCAAAGAGCAAAACAGAGAGTAATGTGATCTAGCAGGCGTTCTGGGCAAATATCCTGCAGCTCTGTCCCACTGGAGAGCAAATCCTGACTAATTAGAGTCATGTAGATATTGTAAGTCATGGAATAAAGTGGAGGGCTGGGGCTGAGTTTTGATCATGGCTGGGGGGCTGCAGCTTTGAGAAGCCACTGCCCTGGACTCAGGAACTCCTGTCAAATGTGAAAGAGATGGAGCTGCACCAGGACAAGAGGTTAAAGTGCTGCAAAAATGCAGGGAAGCATCAGAGCTTGAGCACTGCTGGAGAGAACCAGAGCTCACACATTTGGGCCAAACACATTTGTCTCACTACTCATTTGGAAATCAGGCTTTGCCTGTCCTGTTTCCTAATATCCCTATCTCTCTGTGTCTATATCTCTGCCGTTCAGAGTAGAAAAGGACTTGGGCATTGTCAAGAAATACTGCTGCTGGTTTCTCTTTGCTGTTTGTAGGTGTAAGGGATGTTCAGTGGAGTTTTCATGTCAGTAAAACAAAATGTCATGTAGCTGACACTGCCTCTGTTACCTTGCCTGTTCCTCTGCCATCCCTGGCCCTAGGCACCCAAACTGCCGGGAACTGTTTGTGATGGAAACAATAGAGCTGGCCAGGGGAGATCTGGTGAATTGTGAGATAAAGTTGTCTGCTATGTAAGAAGGACTGAAATTAAAGGGAAGGAAGGGGATACAGATTCCATGTGCCAGTGATTTCACGTAGCAAAGCAAGCTCATCTTGCTTTGTCATATGTTACAATAATGCCAAGGCTGGTTTGGGTATAATTTGGGTGGCATCTCCTCACAGAGCCCAGTATCAGCTTAAGATCAGTCTGTAATGAGGCTTCAGCTGGAGGAGGAGTTGAATTGAGGAGGCTGTGATGTTCTTTTCAGAGAGTGAGCGTGCTTGTGTTCCACTGGATTCTGCTGATCCCACCAGAGAGGGAGATTCTATCTTAGAGTCAGTGGTTATTCTAGCTGAATGGAATAAAAGGTGCCTTTTCATCCATGTTCCTGGGATAGCTCACTTCAAATTCTAGATAACTCAGTTCAAATTGCTTGTGTTCCACTGGATTCTGCTGATGCCACCAGAGAGGGAGATTCTATCTTAGAGTCAGTGGTTATTCTAGGTGAATGGAATAAAAAGTGCCTTTCCATCCACGTTCCTGGGATAACTCACTTCAAATCCTAGAAGCATGAACAATCCTTTGAGCTGGGGGTAACAATTAGAAATTTTTTTTGGACTTAGCAAACATAGGCTTGCCTTGACTTTGTTCAGCCGCTTCCCTCTTCCCTTTCTGGAAAGCAGCTCAGGTGATAGTGGGAACCAATTAAATGCCTGTTTTGGTCTTTCTCTTAGATGCATCAGCATCACAGCTACTGAAACTGGTACCCAGCTGCAGAGTCCCCTCTGTGCCACCAAGACTTGTTTCAGAGAAGTCCAGAGTATGTGCAAGTACTGTGGAGAGAGCTGGAGGCTCTCTGAATGTAAAGACAATTAAAAGGATTTTATATATAATTTTTCCTGCAAATAATGCCTTTTCTTGCCACAGGCCCATTTTGCAGTCGGAAATGGCACCTTATATGACACTTTCCTCACAGATTTTGTTTGGCTGCGTGACCACCTACTTACTGTCAGCTAAATGTGGGAATTGTTGCTGTCTCTGCTTATTATTTGCAAATAATAACAGTCACCACGAAGCTGTCGCTCCCCTGAGATGGAAAAGCCCTTTTTGACAGAGCAGAGGTTGGGTTGTGCAGCAGAAGCAGCCAGAGGGGCAGGGTGATGAAAGTGGTCAGATTGTGACAAAGAGTTAATGAGGTTTGTGGGATTTGTGTTGTGGAGAGGTGCTGGAAAGCCATGCTGGAAGGGGTTTGTGTGACCTTTGCAGCCTGTGTGGCTCAGGTGTTCCGTCTTCTCAGACTGAAAGAGGAGAGATTTACATTGGATATTAGGAAGAAATTCTGCCCTGACAAGGTGGCGAGTCACTGGAACAGACTTCCCAGAGAAGCTGTGGCTGCCCCATCCCTGGAAGTGTCCAAGGCCAGGCTGGAACGACCTGGCCCAGGGGAAGGTGTCCCTGTCCATGGCAGGGGATGGCACTGGATGATCTCAAAGGTCCCTTCCAAGCCAAACTGTTCTCGATTCTCATGAGGCTGTTGTTTCCACAGCGAAGTGGTTGGGGCGGGAAGCTGGGAATGCACGGGAAGGGGCAGCCTTCCTCTGGAACTTACCCTACAGAAATCAGTGAACGAGGTGCCAACACAGCCTCTGTCAGGGCTGAGCTGCCAAGGATGGCCACCTTCTTCTGGCTGAGAGGGAAACATGTCCACACCTCTCTTGAAATCTCCGCATCCTCCTCCTGCTCCTTCCTGGCGTGGCACTTGCTGGGCTTGGAGCCCACGCTGGGGACAAGCAAGGGAGAGGAAAGATCTCTTTTTAAAAAAGTCCTGCACCCCACGTTGCAGCCCTGATTTCCATCAGTGAGCCTGTTGCCTGAGAAGTTCTGCATTCCTTGTGTGGGTTTAATGTGCCATTTCCCTTTTCTCTTTCAGTGAGAGAGAAAATGAATGTCTCTTCTGTGCTCGCAGTTAAAGTAGATGCTGGGAGATAACGCTGGGAATAGCTGCCACCAGACTAGGCAGAAACACAGCTTGATACAAGTGGAAATCAGATGTGTAGCTATAGTTTATAGATCTGGGATTTATTTTTTTTTTTATGGTGATGACTGTTCCTTCACTTACAAGGAAAAAGGAATGGAGCAAAAGAACTGAAATGTGAACGTCATCATTCCCTGGCTTTCTTTAAACAACTGTGAGAGTTGGCTGAGGTGTCTGGTGCAAACTCCATCACAGACATGCAACCAGAGCCTGCTTTTCATCTCCTGAGTGTGGCTCGCCGTGAGCAGCACCCTTTCACAGTAAGAGAACAGAACAAGGTGAAAGGTCTGTGCAATTCCAACTGGTGAAGAAATTACTGCAGGAAAATGGGAGTATTCCTGATAGGAAAGATTCACTAGGTGTGGGTTTTTACCAGATTTCTGCACCTATTGACTTAATGGCTCCCATTTTGGTAGGAGACTGGTTAAAAAAAAAAAAAAAGGGTGAAAACCCAGCAGAACCCAGCCCTTGCATTTCATTTTGCTTAAAGCAGTTTGAGATATTTCCTTACACAAAGGCAAGCAGAGTGTTACAATGCTAAACCACCACTAAATCACCCTTCTTCCTTTGGTTAGGGAAGAACTTTTCCCTGTCAAGCGCTATTCATATAATTTCTTCTCATGAATATTTTCCTTTTCTAGACTTTGGTTAAGACTGAGAGTTCTTATGCTATGGGGTTTTTTTTTAAGTTGACTTCAAGTGTATTGCAAGTTTGTTATGATACATCCTGTAGCTTTCCCACCCTCTTTAATATTTGCCTCTTTCTCTTTTCATATCTTTTTGACAGTTCACTCACTTTCCCACAGGTTTAAGAGTGATCTTATGTATTGTTCACCACCTTTCAACAGTTCCTTTTTTATACTCCATGAGTAAACTGTGAGTTGGTGGTGACCTGTGGCTTTCCTGGGCTCATTCTGGAGTCACTGAGTGAGCTGGTGATTGCCACCCAGAAGAAGTGAACATTTAGAAAATGTTAACCACAAGCACCGGGCTTTGTGCAGATCTAAATTTAACCTCGGGCCTTGGAGTGATGAAGGAACTTGATTATTCAGTCCATTTAGTTAATAATTCAGTGATCTCACTTGTTCACTCCGTGTTACAAAGATATCCATTTCCAAGAATTGTAAATACAGATATTTTCAAGTGCCTCTGACAAATTGACATGCTGGGAGTGTATGATGGGCATATAAATTTTGAATTTAATTAGGGCCTGGGAATGTGCAAGCTTAATTTGCAGAAAAACTAAAAGCTTTAATGTTGTGTGTTTTCTGTTCTAGGCCATTATGGTCAGGTGAATATTGATCACGTTTCATATTGAAAGATTTCAACCCTTAAAAGCTCCTGTTTGGTATTTTTTTTCTGCAGGGTTAGCTGTCTTACTGGGAGACAGTTTTGTTATTCACTGCTTAATTTAATCCTGCTAATGTGACGGTAATTGATTAACTTTCCCCTTTTGAACAAGCTGTTAATGATTTTTTCATTTCAATTTCCAGTGCCGTTTACAGTGCCAGTGCCAACAAGGATACTCTGTCTGCCTTGGATTATCAGGGTCCCAAAAGGAAGCTCTACAGTGCTGTCCCTGGGAGACTTTTTATCGTAGTAAAGCCATATCAACCTCAAGGGGAAGGGGAAATTCACCTGCACAAAGGAGATAGAGTCAAAGGTGAGCACCTAATTCATTTGGAATAAGCCTTTTCTCCTGCTAGGTGGGAATTTTTTTTTTGTTAAAATTCTCTTTTGCAGGGGTGGAAATAATCTGTATGGTGAAAATGCTTTTATGCATTTGTTTCCTTGCAGGGTATTTTCCTCCTGGCTCTGTTTTGTAACCAATGCATATTTAGCTGCCACTTTAACTTCAACTTGACATCAAAGTGCTGCCACAACTCACAACTCTGTGCAATAATAGCACCATGGTCTCTTACCCAGGGCTTGTGTCAGCTATTTAAACACCTCAGGAGGGGAAAAGGTGTAGGGCCAGCTCTGCTTCGGGCCCTTTCCTCAAGGAACATTTAGTTGGTTAAGTAGAAAATATCTCCTCATGGGATTTGGGATAAGCAGGTAGGGAGACCCTCCTGTAAGTGTTAATTTTGGAGGAAGTGTGATGGTGCATGTGAAATTTCTGTTCACTGCTGCACTTCCCCGCTAAGACCAGGTTTAAATCAAGGCCAAGCTTCGATTTATTGTTTTTAAATAATATTTATTAAATAAGAAATGTTCTTGCTTCGAAGGCAGTAAATACATCCAGATACAGCTGAAAAAATGGGAGATGGAGTGTACAGGACTCATATTCCCAGGGTGAGGCGTGAGGCTGTGGTTTTGCACATCCAGGTAAAACAGAATAAAGGAGACTTTGTGTTGGACCCATACAAATCAAACAACAGTTACGGAAATCAAACAAAAGGGAATAACTTCAGTGTCCTAAATAAAAAGTGTTAAGCAGCTGCAAATTTTCTTGTGAAGGGAACTACTTATCTCACAAAGGAAGACTTCAAATACCTCCTCCCTTGAGCCTGCAAACAGTAGCTAGGAAAAAAAAATAGGGAGCCATTAGAAGGTATTTTTGCATTTTTATTTTTGGATGTACTGATCCTGAAGCATTTGTGGGTTTAATAATTTTTGTTAACTCCAGCCCTCAGAAGGTGTAGGACAGAAATCTGAAGGGTGCTGCGCTTAAAGGCAAAACATGCAAAGTTAATTTTAAATGCAAGGACGAAGGGAGAAGGTTAAACTTAAGAGTCTGTAGGGCTGAAAAGATAATTTTGAAGTTCTCAAGGTTGTTCCCTGATCAGGTAGGAAGCAGTGATTATGATGTCATGGTGCATGAGAAGTAGGATGAAATTTGGGGGGTACTGAATGACTTTCTCCAGTCAGTGTTGGCAGAGATCTGGCAGGTGGCAATGGACAAGGAATGAGTGGCCGTTCCATGGCAGGGGTTGGACACAGAGATGTTCAGTTGTCCTGCTGGATTTAAGGATGCAGGAATATTCTGCTTGTGTAGGGGATGGAATATCAACAGCACAGATTCTTCTCACCAGAATAAGACAACTCTGGGCAGTTCTGGGAAAAGACGAGACAGAAATTGTGTTTCCTGGCAAAAGAGGAAACACTGCAACAGGTTGCCTGGAATGCTGAGTATTTTAGAGGCATCCACTATCTGGCAGGTGGTTTACATTAGGTTTTGAGACTATTATATGCAAAAATGATGCCAGAATAAAGGATTTAAATTTCAATGAAGTGTTGAATGGTTTTGAAAAAAATAATTCAGGAGCCCTTGGTTGTAAGTTATTAGGACAGTCACTGGAAAACATTGCAGGAAGGAATTAGTCCACTTTCCATATTTTCATATAATGGTGTAGACTAAATGTGAGACCAGTGATTTGGGGGAGGCACTCTAAATGCTGAAATAAAAAATGGAATTATGGCTGGAGTTTTTTCTTGGTGGGGAAAATGCAAGTTTTAATAATTAATAATTACTGTCATTAAAAGAGGGACGTGCCCATCCCACAGCAAATCATTCCTGCAGGGATAATTTCTTCAGCTTCAAGAATCTGATTTGCATGTTGAATTGAAATCTGGCAGAGTTTTTCCAGGCCCATTTGTTTTAAAGCAAATTTTAGAGAACTTTGCTGCAGCAAAGTCTGGCGAGGTTTCTATAGATGACAGCCTGCTTTTGGAGAGGGTTTGGGAAAAGAACAAGCGCACATTGGGATTGTCAGTGTTACTCCCGGGGATGAAACCTTGTGAAATGTCATTTGAGGCTGTTTGCATGGCAGGGTTGGAACAGCGTGTGACGGGCTCCCAGAGCTAATCAAAGGGAAAACTTCCAGAACAAGATCAAACCCTATTTCGTGTTACCATGTCAATGGTTCCTCGGCTGCAGCAAAAAAATATGTCAGGATGAACACAGCAAGGTCATGGAGAGAACAAAGAGTGCAGGGAAAAGACAGTGGTGCTTTAAAGAGGTCTCCCTTGTGTAACAGCCTTGAAGAAGCCGCTCAAACTTTTTTGTGCCAAAAACCCAGGTCCAATTAAATCTGGATTCCCGTCCCTGTTTCAGTCGAAATGTAATTATTGCTAGGGAATAAGTGTAGTGATAGGACAAAGAGCAATGGCTTTGAACTGGAAGATGGTAGATTTAGACTAGATCTGAGGAAGAAACTCTTCCCTGGGAGGGGGGGAAGCCCTGGCACAGGTGGCCCAGAGAAACTGTGGTTCCCCCATCCCTAAAAGTCTGCAAGGCTGGATGGAGCTTGGAGCAATCTGGGATAGTGGAAGGTGTCCCTTTCACTGGCAGAAGGCTGGAACAAGATGATCTTGAAGGTCCCTTTCAACCTAAACTACTCCAGAATTCTGCGATGTTTAAAAAAAATTACTCCATGTGAGCAGGATGGGCTCCCTCTCCATCCTTGAAAAGCACAGGCAGTAGAACTCAGAGTCCTCAGTGCTGCAGGGGTGCCGGAACTGCTGACTATAAGGAGATCCTTCTTTTTTTCCTCTTTCTAAGCAGGAATTCTTGGAACTGGATGTATTTTCTGTCTTTTACAAACCTAGCAAGACCGTGGCCCAGTCAGCCTGTTTGGGGTTTAGCAGCTTGCTCTGTGAAATGCTTGGAGGAGATGGGACAATATTAAACCCTATGGAATTCAATTTTTCCTTCACTCTGGTAACATCTTGGCCTCACTGAGAAATGGAAAAACTTTGTCTTGGTGCCTCTCCTCTGCCAAGCTGGCTCTTGGATTGCTTTGGGGAGTTCAAAGGTGGCCTGGCATTGGCTGTGGGATCGTGTCCCGTGTTCAGCCTGACCCCGGGGAGATGCTCATCACGAGTACATCCCATGAGACTAATCACAGCAAAGATGTAGCAAGGCATTTATTGCAGGGATAAAAAACCCAGAGCAACATATTAGAGAAAGGGATTACATGGGAAATGTTTTTATGGATTTTCTTTTTTAACTTGGCAGAATTAGAAGGGTCACGGAGAGGGATGAATTCCTAAACTCTTGATGAAAAGTGTTTTCATCAGATGGAGATGGAGCAGGGTTGGGTTTTTTGTTTTTTTTTTCCTAAACCTGGTAGAAGTGCATGAGTGACAGTAGTTCACCGTGTGTGTTACAAGGAAATTGCTCAAAGAAATCTGTGAATGGGCAAGGTTCAAAGAAAATGTAAACTAAACAAAATGGTCTTGTGTTAATAGGATATTACGTATCCTGTACAAAAATACCTGCTGTATTTTTAGTTGTTAGTCATACACACTGACATCATTTGTGTGTCTGCCACTCATGAGAGAAGAGCCAGGCTGCTTGCAAAAAAAAAAAAATCTGATATCTTTATTTATACCAGAATTGCCCTAATCTTTTGTTTTCACATAAATGAAGGAGAGCTAGTTTGATTCCTCACCGAAACACTTCTAATATTTTGATTTTATATATTTTGCTTCTTTGTTCCTTCTGTATCTAAAAGTCCATAACAATAAATCTGCTATGATCCAAATGCACACAAACATGTATAAAATATCTGTAAAATGATTTTGAACCAGCTCTTGTGTTCCTAAATTGAATTCTTGCACTGGAAATTAAGTGGTCTCTTTGAGAGCAAAACTCAGAGGATGCAATGCTCAAAAAATTCTTTTGGAGCAAATTAGCAGTTTTCTTGGCCACAAAGATAAAGCAATAGAGAAGGTAACAGGTCTGAGTTCCAGGTGCAGACAGGCTGTGGTCACTTGATAACTATACAATCAGAATTGTTTTCAGAACCTGGGTTATACTAAAATATATCTAAAATTCATATGAATTATCCTTCACTGACTTAGAAAATACCCACCTGATTCAAATACTTGGAGAGCTTTTGAAGTCTCACCCTGCTCACAGCTTTGTTTTTCATGGTCTCCCCAGATCCTTCTTTTTTCCCCAGGCTGCCCTCCCCCAACTCTCTCAGCCTTTTCTAGTGCCCAGTGTCTGGAAAAGCAGGGAGTTATTTCAGTATCTCAAGTAGGCTCCAGCAAACATTTCTGTGAGCCCCCCGAGATGCCTCCGGTGCAGGCACAGTGTGCACATCACAGAAGGGTGGTGCTAAACTCAAATGCAGCTCTCAGCTCCGTTCCTGGGGGTCAGAGGAGCAGGAGGAACTCAGCAGCAGCAGCTCAAGCATCTGCTGTGGGCAGGAAGTCGCTAGTCCTGTGCAGCAGAAATACTGACCCTTGTGACTCTGCTTTTATTTCAGCATGATCTCAGCCAGCGGGGCAATCCAAATATATCACTAACATTTTCATTTCTGGCGAAATCCACTTGTAAGTCATTTCGAAAAAGAAAGATTATTAAACCCCTGCTGTGCTCTGAGATATTGCCAACAGACAGTGCTTGTGGGCAGGAGGAAAGTTGTTCTCCTGGGTTTTTGCACTTGTTAGATTAGTAAACAAAAATACTGGGAAAGGAAGAGCCTCAGAAAGGCTGTTCTGTTTCTTCCAAGAGCATTCTGTACCTTGTGTGGGTAAGTGTGGCAGCAAAATTGAACCTGAGAGGTTTGCAAGGTATTGTTCAGCTGCTCTTTGCCATGAAGGGTGAAATGAATGTGAGATGGAATATTAATCTTACCCAGGTTCACTGGTCTGTTCTGCCTCCTTTCTGTCTCCTGCCTTGAACGGTTTGGTTTGAGTTCTTAACATGATAAACTCATGGCTCATCACAGGTCCTATCCTACCTCACTCCTTCAAGCTGCTTGTGCCTGAGGAGCAGGACAGAGTGGTGCTATCAAAATGTAACAAGGACCTGGACTTGCTGCTGCTCCAGCGGGACAGTTCCCTTTGCTGTCAGAGGGGAAGGGGTCAGGATGTAAAAGCATCCACAAATCTCCACTGTCATCGTGCTTGGCTACTTTAACACGTCCTTTCTTGAGTAGTCAGCAACTGGCCTCAGGGGGCAGAGAGCACCAGGAGTCAGAGAGGAGCTGTGAGTGCACCAGTGCGGTGCAATACAACACCACAGGCTCTGCATCTAGGTTGGCTTGGGGCCCCTTCTCCATTAATTCTCTCTGAATTCCCTTGATTTCAAGTTCGGGCATCACTGTGGAGAAGAGCAAACTTGACTCTGGCTGCACGTTCCTTAACAGAGCTGGGGATCAGCGGGTGCCTTTTTGCAACTTTTGATTTCTGACCAAAGCTCAAATCAGCGCAGAGTTGATTTCTCACACTATTTTCATCTCTCCCTCCCTTTCTCAAAACTATTTCATAGACACCTAAATAACAGGGAAAAGATGATCTCCTGTATGGCAAGGAGAAAAAGCTCCACAGAGGGCCAAATGTTGAACAGCACAGCTCACTCAGTTCTATTTCAACTGAGCCACGTCTCCTCAGATTTAGAGGATTACGTGCAGCTTATTGTATTTGGAGGTTTGACGTAGAAAGTGGTTGCTCTGTTAGTAGCCCCAGTCATCTTCTCACCCCGAGGTTCTTTTCCTGAAGTGCTTGCTTGCACTGTTTCTTTCCTGGAAAACAGAGGTGAGAAAAGGTGAAGAGGTGTTTTAAGTCAAGATCTCTGCACTATCTCCGTAATTTGGTCAGCTCCCATAACTCAGGCTAGGAAAGAACCGCTGCATTTCCTTCTCCACCACAAGAAATGTCTGTAGGGCCACAGTCCAGTGTGAGTGCTCAGGTCAATTAGCCAGAATCATTAAGTGCAGGCACACGAGGCTTCCCTTGCAGGCTGTTGTTGGAGTGCACAGGAAGGTTTGGGTGGCAGCTGAGGCACAGTCACTCTGTGTGTGTGTGCCGGAATCCTCCCTGTGCCTGGCAGCAGCCCGAGGGGCACTGAGTTCTCCCCACTCCTGCTGCTCTGAGCTCAGCTCCTGTCAGGCTCTCTTGATGAGGTCTTTGGCAGCCAGAACAGCCACATCCTGCTCAGCATCCCTCACAGGGAGAGGGAGGGATTGCTGGCAGGAGGGGCAGGGAAACAGAGTCAGGAAAATCTCTGTCTTTAACAGATTAGGTCGTGACTCGTGCTGACCTTCATTTATGTTGTATGTAAAGTTTGTTTTCATCGAAGAATCATGGAATCGTAGGATGTTTTTAGGGGTTGGGATGGATTTTAAGGGTCATCTAGTCCTAATCCCTGGCTTTGGGCACCTCCAGGGATGAGACACCACAACCTCCAATAAATATTCCCACAGAGATTGTCTGTCATTTGGATGTTCTCCTGCCAAAGATAAATAAACCCGAAAATTTGCATCAGGCATTTTCAGCAAGGGAAAAGCCTAAATTCCAATGTTAATTATTTCTGAGAGAAAAAAAGTTAGGCTTCTACCAATTAGAAATTAAAAATCTCCTGTATTTCAAAGAAGAAAATCTAGACTATTTTTACCTCAGGACACAAACCCAGAGTTCTTACATCAGCACAGGCTTGTTCAGCTGTTTTGTTTTGGTTTTTTAAAATGGATTTTCAACTTTATACTTTACTGTCATTCTGTTTATTTTCTTTTTTTTTCCCTGCTGGTTGCAGAAATGTTATTTTTTTTCCCAGAACATGGTCTCTCCTTCCCAATCCATCAGATTATTTATTTTCCCAATAAAGAAGAATGCAGTTTATCCAAGCACTAAAAATTGATTTAGACATTACAAAGACATTTTAGGTACATCCTGTAACAGCTGTAAAGACGTTGGCCTGAATTTGGCTTTAAATTTCCTTGACATTTTTGCAAATAAGGCTGCCTGGATTAATTCACTCCTGGACATTTCAATATCACTAGGAATTTAGAAATAGTAGTCACCATAATTTGTTGGGGAAAAAATACTTGTGTTTCTTGTTGGGGCGTGGAGGGAGCTGTAATGTGGCAGGATACAAATTCTACCTTCTTTTGATTAAAATTATTTTTATGGTATATTGAGTAATTAATCTGAGATTAGGATGTTATATTAATATCAATTACAATAGATACATTGCCAACAGACTTAAATTTGCAAGAGACAAAGCATTCTATGCTCTATTCTATTAATTTTATATAATACTGTAAAATCTTTGATATATGTAATTTTCTGGCTGGATCTCATTGATTTTAAGTATCATGCTTTAAAGGCTCATTAAAATATGAGCTCCTGATTGCCTGTCCGTGTTTTCCTGTTTCCCAGTTGTTTGGGGCTTATCCAATTTTGCTTTGCAGTTTTGTTCATATAACTGGACACAACTCCTCTTTTAAACCACACTTTTTGTTGTGAAAAGATGTCCCAGGATTCCTGATGTTACAAGGACCTTTCTCTCACTTTTACGTCAGATTCTTTTTGTAATCCATGTTGTGTGTGAAGAGCCTCTGACCTGCTCTTGCCATAGCAACCACACCTTCTGATTTTACCAAAAGAAAAAAAGGAAAACCACTGGAAATTAGAAAGCCTTATTATTAACTTTGGGAAAGTTATCCTTTGGTATACCATTGTTTTGTCCTTCAGCAGGGAAAACATTGATTAGAAAATCTCTTGCTGGTAACAAATCATCTTTTACAGTGAGTCTCTTAAACACTATTGGGAGAGGAAAGATAGAAATTAAGGCCTCATTCTAAAAAAAAAGCAGTAGATAAATTACATTTTTCTATTTATCCTTTAAGTTCTCCACAATGGGGTGAGTGAAGTGTTGCCAGCTTTTATAGATCTATAGGTTATTATGGCCTTGGCTCTTGCTGCAGAAATTCTTATTAACGGCACCATGTGAGGGGGATGAAGATCATTTCAAGGTTTTAGGGGATGCAGAACCATGTAGAGCTCGACTTCTACATTGGAATATGAGCTTGTCCCCCACATTCCCAACGATTTGTCTGTCTCTGCACATCAGCTGAAGCCAGGGCTGTCCCTTGTTTGCCTTTTGTGCCATCTTTGTGCCTCTTGTGCCATATTTGTGCTTCCTCTGCCATCTTTGTGCCATCTTTGTGCCTCTGGTGCCATCTCTGTGCC